>CM071931.1:16676172-16978018 GCA_016081115.2 Rehmannia glutinosa | reverse complement strand
TAAGTAATATACATTGGTAATAAAATTTGAATTTGACAAGTAAACAAAATGTATATGATAAACAATTAACTAGATAAAATAAAAAATCTAATATTAATCCCAATATAATACAAAAATTAGGTCGATATAAAGAATGTAATATCAAATACATACTAAAAATTATTCTAAGTTAATAAATAATATTAAATTAAATAACATAAATTATTAGAAACATAATATATTAATTATCTCTACTAAAATTCTAGGTTTATTGAATATGGGGTTTCACAATTGCATTAATTGTGCAAGTCGAGTTATCAATAATATTAAGTAAGATTATTCTTAACACGTTTTTTAGCACATTTTCATTAAATAAATTATGAAGATGGTAATGTAGTGGGAATTAGATATAATTTCTACCTCATATTTTATTATTATTAATGACCATCTAATTTATGAGAATGATTTTTAATTAACTTTTTTTTAATAGCTTATTTTAAAATACTAACTTTTGCAAAAAAAAAAATTAAAGTGGGTAAAAATAGATTTTTCACCCCAAGCATCTTGCATTTTTATAAAAACCCCAATACCACTCACTTACTCCTCACACTCCATGTAGCCAAAAACTCCATTTTCAAGTAAAACTGAGAGAGGCAATTTTTCTTCATCTTTTTCTTTAATTCTTGTGTTTTCTTTAAATCTTTTTGGAGGATGATCATATCTAGAACCAACACCGTAGAATGGACTTTGATGATGAAAACATGAAGTTTTAAAACCCAGCATTTTTGAGCTATGAAGTTAGGCCCTTATGCATTTTTGGAGCAAATGATTTTGTTTCATTTTTGTTTATAGAATGTGTTATATCTAACTAGTAGGAGCATGATTATATGTTTTAGTCTTGTTTAAGAAATGAAAAATACCCCCTTATTGTCTCTTGAAGTGGGCCAAGTGGTATGAATTTTAGGATGATGTTTTGTTTAATTTGAGCATGATTAGATGTAGTTTAAAGGTTTAATGTGATGATTCTAGATTTTATTTTTGATTTTAAGATTTATTTAATTTATGGTATTTTAAGCATGATATTAATAGTTTAACATGATATTTAGAAGGTGTTTAAGTGATTGTTGGTGAAAAATTAAAGGTAGTAAACGAACTTGAACAATTCGATTTTTGGCCTCTTTGTTTCACTATTTTTGAAAATAGAAGCTTGAGACTTTGTGGATGATTTTTGATGAACATAATCAGTATTTAAAAGTGATTTTGTTGTTAAATATTGATTAAAATTTAGTACTTAGAGTTAGAAATTGGAAAAATTGAATCGAGGCGAAATACGGCCACGGAGAAAGTGACCTTGACCAGGAGGAGGTGGCGGTGGCACCACCAGGGAGTGGTCGGAGGTGGCGGTGGTGGTATGAAAAAGGACTTCCACGGTGGAGTAAGGTGAGTAGATAGATTGATAAGGTGGGTGGTTGAGTGTAAAGTAGGTGTGTAAGAAAAAGCGACCGATTTGACATAAAGGTGCGTGATGAGACATGTGCTTTTTCACGCAAAAACCAATATTATTTTTAAAAGTTGACGGTAAGTATTATGTTAGTAGGTTAGAGTTACGAGGCAAAAAGATAGCGAAGTGACGTAAAGTGGTTTTTTGGGAAACGTGAGATTTCGAAAAAGATTTTCTTTAAAAATGACGTGACAAAGATATTTTACAAAATTTTTGGGGATGCGTGTTATTTTTAATAGGTCGAGTTTAAAATCGAGTTATGATTTTATAAATTAAGGACTCGATTAATCGAAAATTTTATCTACAATGGTCGTTACTCGATTAATTATTTATAAGTGATTAATTAAAAATTAATTGAATTTAATTGGTCATACTTTGACTTTGACTTTTGACCGTTGACTTTGACTTCACCTATCATTTTTAAAGCTTTTTAAAAAGGTCTTAGAACATTATAGGATACTTGACTTTAAGGAACATTAGACTTTACTTAACTTTAAAGAGACTAGGTTACTTAATGGTTATATACTCTCTCCTATGTCATTAAGTTGAAAAATTGAAGCGGTGTTAGGTGTGGCGCAATCGGACAATGTCTCATACAATCAATTGCATCACTAATATTTTATTAAACGTCAAGGTGGGTAAACTTGATTTTGTAAGCATGTCGTAATGTTACTAATGTAGATATTGTAAATTTTTTATGCTTTGGTATATGATGATTAAGGACCTTGAGGTAACGAGGCCTGGGAGCATATTATGTGAGGTGCAAGCACGGAGGCATCATCGCAGGGCCACGAGACATGAATTAGTCCTTATAATGAAATGGAGTCAATAGCATGTGAGGTGTAATCACGATGGAGGCATCGGTCGGGGCCACGAGACATGGAAGTGACTCACCAAGAAAAATGAGTTAATAGCATGTGAGGCGGTAGTGAGACGGTCTAAAACGTTTGATTGGGGGCCCGCGAGACATGAAAGTAATTCGCTAGGAAAAATTTTTTATTAAGTGTTGCTAAATTCATTAGTATAATCGCTTCGTTTCCCACTGAGTTTCACAACTTACACCTTCAAATATTTTTATATTTTAGATAATGATGATAAATCGGAGTCGAGGCGTAGGTCTAAAGAAATGTGGTGTTGTTCTATATTTTCCCACTATTTAAAATTACCTGTGTTTTGAGTAAACAATTTATGGTTGATATATGAATTTATTGATGCATAACTCTTATCAAACCATAATCACTTTTTTACTTAAGTTTATTTAAGAAATTTTTAAGCATAATTTTTAGTAATTAAATTATTTTACTTACGCTTAGTAAACTATTTATAAATACTCAAGTGTTCCATATTAATGTTCCTACCCGAAATGGGTTCGGATTGTTAATCGCTATTTGACTAGAACCGCAGTGAAACCGAGAAAAGAGGAGGTCGAGTCGAGCCAAATTATTTTGACCCATTTAATCATAACTTTTGGCCCGAACCGTTTAGCAGAAACCCTATTAGGGCTAAATCGCATGTTAACCGACTAGTCCGGCTAGCTACTAGCATGCAATATTTTAAAATATTATAAATATAAATATAATTATAATATTCTATTTATTTTATATTATCTCTTACTAGTAATATTTTTCAAATACACGTAATGATTTTACTTTGTATGATGTGAGTATTTATTTTTAAAGAGTTTTTTTTTTTTTTTTACTCATTTTAATTTTACAACTCATTTGTAATACTTTTAGGTTGCATTTGGTGAGAGATTTGGATTTGGTGGCGAATTTGTGACAAATTTCAAATGAATCCAAATAGAAAGGATTTAAAATTCTCCAAAATGACTCCAAAATAACTTCAAAAAATTTAAAATCCATTATAGAATGACTTCATCCAAACAACCTCAATGAATTTGTTATTATGGAGTTCAAATCCATAGTTCAAATCCTTCCATCCAAATGAAGCCTCATAGTTTTCCTTTTAACAATTTGCTTATAATAATATATACATAAAGATAATTTTTGTACTAACAATTAATTTACTCATTGTATTATACATTTTAGATGAAGAGAATTGGAAGATAATATGTTGTCGAATAAAAGACCAAACGTGATTGAGGATGGTGCTTGATTATTAGTTACTTAGTAGTGTACTTGTGTCGTGTTTATAAGATTTTATTTATGAAGTTTAAAGTTTGAGTCTTCGAACTTTAAGATATTGTACATCTAGTGCAACGAATCACTTAGTTTTGTATGCTTAGTTTGAATGTTAATGGTGTACATGTTTTAATTTAAGATTTTTAGATTTAAATATAAATTTTTAATTGTTTTTTTGCTTGTAGCTCGATAGAGGTCCGTTTAGCCCGAAGTTATGTAGGTTTAGGTTCGCGATATATCGGCTCGTTAGATAATGACCTATTTAACCTCGAAGCCCATTTAGCCAATCAAACATACCATTAATTTACCTTATATACTAAAAGAAAAATAAGTTGACACATGTCATCACCTCATTAATCTTAGACATTTGTCAACTTCACATCTTCCCAATTCCACATGGCGACTGCATTTATCTATGTGGAAACTCTATGTACAAAATTAAAAAGTAACAAATTGAAAAGATAATAAATTTAATCAATATTATAAAAGATAAAATATAATCCCAAAAGTAAAGGATTTTCTCAAAATTAGTTTTGAAAAGATCAAATTTATCAAAATATTTTTATTGAAATATTCTATTAGTTTAGAATATATATATATATATATATATATATATAGGAAGGATCATGTAAGACCATTGCTATAGGTGAGACACAATGAACTAATCTCATCCATCCATCATTATTAATTAATGGGTGAGATTGAGCAGTTAAACATGACATTAATGATTTATTTTAATTAACATAAGGGTAATATAGTCAAATAATAAAAAAGCAGGTTACATGGAAACTTTATCTAATCACGCTGATTATATTTCCCTCTCACACGATCAATCATCTAAGAAAATCACCATTACACAAATATGAGAAAATCTCATTTACCTCCGTTATCGGACACTGCAAACAATGAAAACACATAAAAATTGGTGTGATAATATGACGTCAAATCCATTCTACAATAGTGGGCGATGAAGGATTGAGCTTCAATGGAGAACTCGAACAAGGTTTGTAAAATTCGGTAAAAATTGCAAACGAAGATGATGATGTTCTTATAAATCTTAATAATTTCACAAGAAACTCATATGGACAACATAGAAGAAATTGTGAGCATGAAGAATTCGAAACTAGTTTATATTCAACCAGGACTTTACATACTTGTAATCTATAAATTTTAGCGTTGGAGATGGTGAAAAAATACTTTGGGAACAACTGCATAAATAACTATAAGATGTTGCATGTTGAAGCTGAGACATCGGACATCAACTAACTATACATTATCCGAAAGGTATTTATGCGATGTAAAAACTAAATATGAAGAACATATACCTAATTATGCAATGATTTATAAACTATGAAACGAAAATCACCTAATTATGCATTATCTAGAAACTATCTATGCGGTGTGTAAAGCTAAATATGCGACATTATACTTTCAACTATGTCATATTGTCATAAGCGATTGCAAGAAAAAACAATCAAATATGCATTATCTAATAGCTATTTAAGCCGCAAAGAACCCTAACTATCTTTTGGATTTTGAAAAAGGAAAATTTTGAAAAAAAAAAAAAAATGCTTCCTAAAATAATGCATTTAAATTTGCGATTCTGATCTCACTTCATAAATAACGGTTTCAAAAAGTCAAAAATACCAAAATAACTGTCCAAAAATCAATCAATCATGGGATATGAGAGATAAAATAAAACCACCATAGTTAGAATTGGGCAATTACAATTATACCCTTAATTGACTGGAAAAAAGGAAAAAAAAAAGCTGAATTAATCACTATCACTTAAAAATCTAAATCAATTATTAGGATTAGCGCATGATGCTTACTAGGAAGAATATCACATTTGAACCAAATATTATATATATATATATATTTTGAATTTAAAAGTTAACAAATTTAGGAGATAAAAAATAATACAAAAATTAAAATTTTATCTACACTATCTTTTAAATTTGTGACACTAAAATTTATCTTTTATGTGTAACAAACGGGTGTTATTATTCTAGTAAAAACCCAATCATATCACATCATATTACCGCACGCGCTTCACGCGATCAACGTTGCGCCTGACCCCTCTCCACCTCCGTCATCCTCTGTCTCCTTCAATAACCCCCCCACTCTGATTGTCTCCCACTTTCTGAAATTTAACTCAGACGTTTCAAAACCCTAAAAAACAGAAATCGCATTTGTGATTTGTCGATCTCGTGAACGGTTCGCATGCTTGCTATCAGAATATTCAAGAACTAAGACATGGAGCTTAAAAATCGAGGGATTAATCAACAAGCTTCAATGCGCATTCCTTCGCCCTCGATTTACGGCTACTCTACAGAACAAGCCCATCGAGTCCGTACTCTATGTTTAATTTTCTTGGTAACGTAGAAAATATGCATGCATCAAATAAAAATGTGTGAACTTCGTGGATGTGTTTTTATCAGTTGATAACCGATGGAATTAATCTGGCATTGCGGTTTAGAGCATATTGGAGTGATTAATGTTAGGGACCATCGTTTTCCATTTTCGGCTAATCTTTTTCTGCAACTTTTTTTTTTCGTATTTTTTCTTGGGCGGGTGGAGCCTGGGGGGTAGGGGAATGCGAAGAAGCATACAGTAAACGTGCCCGGAAATATCCTCTCTTTCGCTTTCTTTGTGGGTGAAAATGTGTCGAGTTGATTCTTTGTTGAGTAATTTCTATGATCTGCGGAATGTTATTGTTATCTATGTTTATCGATTTACTGCCAATATTTCTTCTTAGTTTTCTAGTTTATGTCAAAAAAAAAAAAAAAAAAGTCGTGCTCATTTAAAAATTGTTTCAGCTTACACTATGGGACCAGATATGGTGCAAACCCAGCAAGAATTCTTCCCAGACCTCCATCATCACCTTCATCCTCATGCTCGCCCTTTACGTCACCATCTCCCTCCACCTAACCCTCATGATATGCGCGACGCAATTCTAATAGAGATTGAGAAGGAAAAGATCAGAGAGCAGATAATCATGTCTGAGATTGTTAGAAGGCGTGTTTTAGAAGATCAAGTGAGGAGGGATCTCATGATTAAGAGGGAATTGGCTCTACGAAGGAGTGGTGATGGTTTCCCGTTTCGCCCATCGGGTTTGACTCACCAGCGAGACTTTCGCTTTTGGGTACCAGAGCAGATGGGAGTTTTGTGGATAAAAGAATTACAATGTCGATGGATGAGCACAAGAGGTTGAATGGAAGACCTGAGAGTGGAGGATTTGTAACACTGCCATTTCAGAAAGGGGCAAAGAAAAACAAAATGTTATTTTTATGGTCAGTATATATAACTCTCTCTCTGCTTGGTTGTGTGTGCTTTTGGAGTCCTATGTTTTGTGGCTTCTAATTCAGGAAGTTTGATCAGAGATCCCCATCCATAGTAAAGCAACAAAATAAAATTTCATACTATGATTTTATCTGTAGGTATTAAATACCCAGTTGTTAATATTCATGCATGCATTGTGCATTATGTATCCAAGATTACTCTGTTTTTAGTTCTTCTGTTATGGTTTTTTACCTTTTGGCTGACTACCAGTAGATGTTAAGGAAATTGTAGGCGGGATGTTCATTATTGTTATCATCTTAGGCAAAAACTTGGGTGAGGCAGTGCACCTTCGATGGGAAAAAAAAGTAATATTTAAAGTGTAGAAGTTACTTTTAGAGTAAAAATTAATACATTGTCTCAACAACTAAAACACAGGATTCCTACTCATCATCTTATTGTTGGTCTTCCATTTGTTTCATTGATCTGTAGCATAGAGGAATAAAGTTCGGAGATACTTTACTTACATTTTCTGGAAAATATTTAGGCTTTCTGATTTGTTTGATTTAAGTATTTACTTCCATTTTCTGTTGCCATGACTAAGATCATACAAATTATGGTGGGTGGATATATGGTGGCATGGACCAAAGTAGTTTATTTTTATCTTGATTGTATGAAACCAAATCCACTGGCGGAAGTTGATCAATATGAGGGGTTGGGAGCTCTGAGGGATTTTGTTCTTTTCACCATTTATAAAGCGGCAATGTTGTCATTTACATGGATGTTGTTTCGAGTATTGTAGGACAAGCCCAATGAAAATACATCTGGATCAAAGAGGAAGGTGGTGACACCACCCCCTGTAGTGAACGCTAGTGAACTTCCATCAAGTGGTGGTATCTCGAATAAGAAGGCTAAAGAGGACTAATGTTGCCATGGATAACAGAATGAATGCTTCCTAGTAAATCTGTATAATTTCCCTGCTGCTGATCTCTATACATATGTTTCATGGAACTTTCAGGATTGCAGATTTTACCTATCCAACAAGATTTTTGTATTTCCTATTTGGATGATGTTTCATAGAGGTTTTAACGGCTTTTATGTTTTACTACTACTGTACAGCCTTTCAGAATGATATCAGGTATAAAATTCGGGAAGACAACAAGTTTTTATCATGGTTTGAATATCAGAACTCTCTTGGTCAGCAACTGTAGCGTTCAAAAGGAATAATTACAAATATTACCCTTAAGGTTTAGCCTAAATACAAAAACACCCAATTGTCATTGAAAATTATAACTACCCCTGACGTATGTTTCCATTTTAGAAAGAGAGGTGTTATATGAGATCGTATTATTGATTAAGTTCGTGTGACGGATCACTAATAAACACAATAAAAATAATGTATTTTCTTATAGGTTTGGATTTGGGTTGAAATTATATTTACATATAGGATTCATCTCATGAATTATGTTCATGAGACCCAAAGCGCCTGTAGGTAGTGCCGCAAGTACAATCCCAGGAAAAGGGCCCGGTTTATTTTATTATTTTATATGTATCTATAACCGCTATATAAAACAGAGTTGAAAAAACTATCGAATGAGCGAATTGGCACAACGGTTGTGCTGCACTTTATGTACTCTTGAGGTCACGAGATTAAGTCAATTGGAGAGGCAAAAGTCAGTTTTCTCTTTTGCCTTTTATCTAACAATTTTTTTTTTTTTGCCTTTTTATCTAACTATTTTTTTTTGAGCCTTTCATAATATTTTTACTCTAACTAAACTTTTTTCTTTTTTGCAAAAACAAAAACATAATTGAAGAATTTAAAGAGTCGCTCACCTTTAAGTCCTCATTTTGTCATTTATATTTCTCTTTTTTTTTTCTTTTTGCAAAACCAAAAAATAGAATTGAATATGTGACGCCCCAAACCCGCTAGGACCCGGAACGATACTAAAACTACTTTTCTATAATTATAAATAATTGATAGTGAAAGCTTAAGTGAAAAACTTGACGTTAACATTGAAAGTTGGGTAAAGTATCGCTTTTTAAAAGAACCCAACATTTATAATATTACAAGCCCATACTTTAATGAAAACTGGGAGGAGACACGTTCCTCAATGTCGTCAGTCCAGCTTCATATCCCTCGGCCTGTAATAAAAATATAATAAACGTGGCATGAGTATAAAAACTCGGTGAGGGAACAGTATGCGAAAGTTATAACCTATTGTCACATACATACAGTTCATAAGAACCATTAATTCATTATTGACCAGACCTACTCTGTGAGACGATCCATTAGCTAGCATTAATCCCGAATATTCATGTGCATTACCCGAAGGTGAATCCCATTCATTCTTTCTTTGACTTTCCCGAAGGAGAGTCCATTCATTTGTTAAAATAAACGACACATAAAACAACAACGATTATAATAGTATGAGACACTTACGGATCAAGAGTTACGTACCCCACCTTTATGTAGTGTACTTGAAAGTATGAATATTGATGATCTTTGTAAAAATCAAAATAAATTGTCAAAATAGAGCGAAATTGAGGTGTTTTGTTTATCTACTTGTTGGCGCACAATCGTAAATGCGCCAAGTATTTTTTTAATAGATTGGTGCACATTGTCATTGTGCAAAGAAACATATATATTTTTTATTGGGGGTGGGGTGGGGAGTGGGTGGGTGGTTGTGGGATGGGGTTGTGGGAGGAGGGTTGGCGCAAAGCTAAAAATAAGGGGGTGAGGGGGTCTTGGTTGGTTTTTTTAGCTTATATAATAATAAATTAATAACTATTTCATTTAATTAGTGTGTATAAGAAATTCATAAATAACCTTTTCGTGTTTTAACCATTTTTAATGTATAATATACCAAATTAATTATTTTTTAATGATCTTCAATTTGACATTCATATTACATATTTTTGTATGAAGATAAATACATAGTCATAAATTGGGTCTCGATTTGAGAAGGCGATTCATGAACAATATACGTATAATATTTATAATTCGATAATACCCCTAGTTTTCACCCTAAATACACACTCATAATTTTTTATCTCGATTTGTTGAGGTTGAAATTTTTTTGAATTGCTTACAACATCAAAAAATATTAAAATAATATGTCGCTATAAAATTATAGGGATACATAGTCAATCGTGTCGACATGGGGGTGGACTGACGTGACCTATTTATTTTTCGTATTAACCGTATTCGACCAACTCGTTAAGGATTGTATATGTACTGCTAAATTCGTATTAGGTTCGTATCGGGTTATCGTCCGTGTCACAAATTGACATCCCTACACACAAGTGCATCTTGGAAGAATATATATCGTTAAAAAGGCATCTTGGAAGAATATATATAATTTGACATCCATAAAGATTTTCTCAAATTGAGACCCAAGTTTTGACTATGTATTTATCTTCTTATAAAAATATGCAATATGGATGTCAAATCAAGATCGTGAAAAATAATTAATTTGGTATATTATACGTTAAAAATGGATAAAAAAAAACCAAAAAAGTTATTTATGGATTTCTCATACGCACTAATTAAATGAAAATAATTATTAATTTATTATTATATAAGATAAAAAAAAACAACCAAATGTAAGTCCAAGTGGCTACGATAATCTAGAAGGGGGTGAATAGAATGCCCATTTTCGCGATTATGCCCTCTTTTTTCGAATGTAATAAGCCAAGACAAGAGTGGAAGTGCGGGAAGTAAACAACACGCGTCGATTTATAGAGGTTCAACCCACCTAGGGCCTAATCCTCTACCACCCAGTATCTCGGTATGGATTTCAAAAAGAAAAAAAGATTTTATTAATTACCACAATTAATACGACATCACCTTACAACACCTCTTTGGAGATTAACACAATCTCCTTGAAGATTTCCACAATCTTCTACGGCACCTTGTGAAGATTACCACAATCTTCCACCTTGAAGAACACCAAATTCTTCAACACCTCAAAGAGAATCAAACTCTTCAATAAGAAGATTACCACAATCTTCTAACATCTAACACCTAAGATCACCAAAATATGTTCTTACTACAAGAACACTCACAACGATATTTTGTGTTGAATAATGAACCAAAATTCAAGATTACAACTCGATAATGGAATATACAAGTTTGAATGCAAGTGTAATCAAGAATAAAGCCTAGACCTCAAGATGTGAAAGTGTAAGACCTTGACTATTACAACAGGACATTGAAAATGAAAGAACAAGTATATGCTTGAGTGTATCTCTTGTTGTATTGTGTAGAACTGTTGTTTTATTGCTCCAAAACTTCCTCTATTTATAGGAGATAATTGATCATGGATAGGCTCCTCTTGGGGATTGAAAATCTACAAAAAATACAATTAAAATCAAGAATATAGCTGTTAGAAATCAATCCCGCAAATTAAGGAAAATATGTATGCTGTCAACGGCTAGAATTTTTCTGTCAAAACGGTAGGGCGACCAGTCGCGCAGAAATGAGGAAAAGTTGAAAACACTGAAATTTTACACAGGGCGACCGGTCTACTAGGGGTCCGACCGGTCGACCCATGTGCTGACCGGTTGCCCTCAAGAAATTGCAATACAGAGAAGATTTTTAAACTGCAAGAACACCCAGACACTGGTCGACCGGTCGACCTCCCGAAAAATTTTTCTTGTTCCGTTTCTGTTTCAAAACTCAACTTCAGACACGGGATGCCCTACAGGTTGACCGGTCCAACACGAGACAAAAGTGTTGTCCATTTTTTATCGAAAAATAAACTTCAAGAAATACTCCAAAAATTAGTGAAATTATTTTATATCGATTGGCGATATTTGGACAACATTTAGAAATATTATTTTGGTGTAAAAAACACATTAAAATAAAATCATCAAAATCATGATAAAAATATATCTAACAAACTCCCATTTTTTGATGATTACAAACCAAAATAATTTTAAAGGAATTTTAAGAGGTCGATTTTGAAAACAAAACGAATTTTCCGGTCAAAACATAACTAGCCATTTGGAGCAATAAATTTTCATACAATATAGCCTCGAGAAAGGGAGTAAAAATTTTCAAGAAACATTTTGCAAAAGCTCCCTCTATCAACATGCACAACAAGATAGAAATAGAAGCAATTTAAACAAAAGCTAAAACCTTAGCTTTTACCATGAAAGCATAAGAATCATGAGCTTAGAAGCTCCCCCTGTCAACAACAACCATAAATCAAGTTTAACAAGTCCAAGATACATTCAATGGACTAGTTTATATCCACAGCTTTTGGCTTAAACTAGCCACAACTTATAGCTTTTTTTCGCGAGCTTATTGTAGCTTCTTTGAGCTAATGAGCTTATTTCTGTTCTCCCCTTTGGAATCATCAAAAAGAATGTTAAAGACGATAAAAACATCATATTATCATATCAAAGTTCGCATTTGGACCGATTTATCGAGCTTTTCGAATAATGAAGCTTAAATTCAAATAAAAAGGGAAAAATCTATCATTTGATTTTCAAAAGCTCATATGACTAGCAAAACATGATCTCTATAAACATATAAGACTTTTAAAAACGAAAGATTCATGTAATTGATGAAATTTTCTTTGAAACATTTTATCAAACATAGGTGGGCATCAAATAATAAAGAAGATGTATATAGCCCTTGTAAATGTAATCATGCCCAAAAATTCAACAAATGCATACAACAATCATATACCAACATGCTCAACAACATTAAGACAAGTTCTCAAGGGTTCAACCCAATTGAGATAAGTAGATTAATCTCTCCAACTAAGAAGATAAGCAATAAGTAGAAAGGCATTACAAATGCCACCAAGCAAAAATTTAAGAAGTATTTTTACCATCAAGCACTTCAACAACATATCATTTGAGCAAAATAACCAATTTAAACACCAATTATACATTAATGCCAACATGCACAAAATTAAGAAGTATTTTTACCATTAAATACTCCAACAATTTCCATCCAAGGAATATACCATTCAACCATAATCAAGCACTTCGCATAGTACTTACTATTTCTCCCCTTTTGAAAACAACAAAAATTTATTAGTGCAATAGAGTAATTTAGAGTGCAAGAAAACCAATACTAAAAGATATGCATGACATCAAGTACAAAGTAAAAAGGCAAGAGTATTTAGAAAGCACGGGATAGGGACATTAATCCTCATCCCGGAGAGAAGCGGCCGTGGGAAAAGCTCCTTGATGAATTTCTTTAGTTTCCCCATTTTGCTCTTCATTTTTGCATTTTCTTCCTTCACTTCTCGTAATTCTTTTCTAAGAGATGCAACATCCCAAAAAGTTTCCCTTTCCACTTTTTCCATTCTTTCTTTAATAGTCAAATCCTCAACATCTGGTTCGTTTTCATTTCCTCCATCATCTCCTTCATTATTGTGCCTTTCTTCATCTTGCACATTTTCTTCTTCCCTAATTTCTTGTTCCCCGGCATCATCACCTCTTTCTACAATATTTTCAATCTCATTGTCGTCAAAGAAATCATCCCGAAGTTGTCGTGGATTGCGAGCACATCCCCTAGCGGTTCTAGTGGGAACCCGAGGTAATGTTTGTCTCATTCTTTCCATTTGAAGTATATTATCCTTGTCAAAATAATGATGACGAATTTCGGTGTTCATCTCATTTTTCGGATAGCCCGATAAGAATAGAAGTCGGCAAATCAAGTTTCCCAAAGTATATTACTTCCTTGCAAGCTTTCTTGATTAGACCAAACAATATAAAAACGCGGCCGCATAATTGACCCTTTCGCCCCGGACGATTTTATAAGTAAGAAAAAGTTCGAGATTACTAGGAAGTTTCACCTCTTTACCACATACACAATAAGAACATATGATAGACACAATTCGGTAATTCGGTGGCATCGCTAAATAAGTTCCCTCGGGTAAAACTTCCAAAAAAGTTTTCACTTTATCTAGTGAAGCACCAAGAATTTCATCATTCTAATGAGTGCAATCCACATTAACAACTCCATCATAAGGCACATTAAAGTGACGACAAATATCGGCATACACCCAAGCAAAATATCTACCATTAACATAAGTGTGAAGTACGAAAGGCTCATATGTCGTAGCATCGACAATCCACATGTTTGCATAAAATAGTTTAATAATCTCATCATCATAGTGCAAACAAGGATTATCCCAAAGTGACACCCATCCTTGAATTTCAAAATATGCCCTAATATCCGGATATTCATCATGAAATGTCGAAAATCAAACTATACGAGTACGAGCAATTCTATTATCATTCACTTCAATTTTTTCATAATGTTCCTTCGCAAGTTTATTCAAAAATCAAAACCTATTTGCTCTAGAGGGAGGCTTAAGAAGAAGTGACAACTTACTGAGTCCCAATGAATATTTGATTTTGTAATCCCGACTCTCAGTTACTGCAATCTCCTCATCCATCCATGAGCCGATTTTGAGCATCTCTTTGTGGAATTTCATCTTGTTGGGGATTGGTTGAAGATTCTCCCATTTGCCTCCTTATTCTCTTTTGAGGATTTTGATCGGTAGATTTACGGGATGCCATGAAATTAAGATGAAAGAGATGATAAATATCAAGTATAATCGAAATATGAGATAATTTGAGAGATTTTGGGAGAAAATAGCGGCTAGGGTTCGAAAATTTTGAAGAGAAATCGAAATAGATCGTGTTTTTTAAAATCTTCTCGTCTGTCTGCTTTACCCAGTCGACCAGGTCGACAGGGCGGTCGACCGCATTACTTCCTGGTACCGGTTTATTCAAAAAACTTTTCCAAAAAAAATTGTAAATCAAACCCCAAATATTTTTCGAAGTATATACGACACCAAAGAATTTAACGTGCATAGAACGTGTAAATATAGACATTATATTCAATATGCATTATGTCTAAACGAGCTCGAATTTTATAAGAAGTCTCGTATGATAGCGATTAAAAGCAAATTCGCTAAAACAATATGTATTCAATAAATCGAGACAATTTTTTTTTGAATCTCATTATAAAATGCTCGGTTATGAATAGTCAAGTTTTGAGCAAAGATCGAAATGTTTTTTCAAAATAAGATATAATCCTTTATAAGACTTGGATAAAATAATCTTTATTGAATAGTGCCTTACAAGACTTGAAAATTTCTTTTAGTGGCACTTATATGAGATTCTTTGAAATTGCTTGAAAAACGAGCACATAGGCATACGACATGAAGAATATCGAGTCTAAAAGAATAAGAATAACACAAGTAAACATACCTCGAAAGTTTATGAAACTCTAGACAAATTATGAGTAGATATCCATTGATGAAGATATATATCCTACACAATTATTAGAACAAATTCTTGCACAAAACATAATGTTACAAGTGTAGGCTAAAGCAAAGAGATGTCACAAGTATGCTTATGCTATATAAATCCAAGAGATAATAAAGCACATAAGCCTCTTAGTAAATGCACAAGAGTTTAGAAAAACATTATACAAGGTCTCTTTATCAAAAGATTTAAAAACAATATATTGAAGACCTTATTTAAAAATAATATCTTGAAAAATCATTTTGACAAATAAAGCAAAAATACAAGCATACATTATAATAAAACATTATGCGTATTTAAATAAGGAGAGATACGATTTGCCAATTTCGCCATTTTCACGGGTTGTGTCTTTTCTTTTGTTGGTAGTATCTTCCTCTTGAGAAATCACTTTGTTGATGATGGCTTTTCCGATTACTCCATTTTCAAGGTTTGTTACCTTCCCATAGTTGATAATATTTCCTTCTTGGAAATTCATTGTGGTGATCTCTTCTCCTTTGATCAAATGAAACGGGTATTTGATGTCTTCTTGGCGATATGAATTTTCTTTGATTGTTGTTCCGTCGGGTACCTAATATGACATTGTTTTGTGGTACCCTCAAGTGTTTGGGTCCTTCGGGATTAGCTTTGAGACTTTTAGGTCTCCAACAATAATTAGAGCTATTTCCAACCCGACAAGTATTAGCCGTGTAACCCTTCTTACCACAATAAAAGCAAGTAACAATTTTAGGAGCATAATGACCAACATGCATAGAGACTTGGTTCTTTTTCTTATGATTAACAACATTAGGCTTATAACCAAGTCCTAATTTCAAATGATCACAACGATGTACATCAAGTATTTTGGTCATTTTATTGGTACTCAAATTAAACTCGGTCAAGTCATTTTTCATACAATTAATATCCTTCACAAGAGATTCATTTTCCTTTTCAAGGTTTCTAACTTTATCAAGTGTGGTAGTGTGAGCACAAGAAAGTGATTCATAAGAAGTAAATAAGCTATCCTTATCATTTTGAATTCCTTTTCCAAATTTTTGTATTTAACAAGTAAGCTTTGTAATTCATTTTGAAGGTCATCAAAATCATTTTGCAATTCACTATAATCATCTTATAATTTATTATCAAAAGAAGTAGAGGGGTTAGAGCGTACCTCATTTTCTTCTTCGATGCCCATAAGACATTGTTCGACTTCTTCATCATCGGAAGTTGTAAGAAGCTCATCCCATATTATTGGATTTGATGTTGTATCCAATTGAGAAGTAGATGCTTTTGAATAGCTCATTTCATTTGCATATACTTCATAAATAGCTTCTAACTTTTTCCATACTTCATGTCTCGATCGAATTCTAGAATATGATCATATTCCGAAGTGGTAAGTGAACAATAAATAATATTAAGAGTTTTGCCATTTAAGGAGAAGATTTTCTTGTCTTCATCATTGAGCTCCTTGAGAACTTTGGAAGTTTGAGTTCCATCTTTCAATGGGATGAATTCTCCATTTATGACAGTGTTCCAAATATTGAACCCGCAACTTTGTAAGAAACATTCCATTCTTTCTTTCCCAAATGTATAATTTTTGGAATCAAATAGTGGTGGCTTGTTGGTGGAGGCATCGGTGGTAAGGTAGACTTTGTTCGTAGCCAATGATCGTTCCTCTTTACTCGCAATGTGGAACGAGCTTGCCAAAGAGTTTGGCTTTGATACCACTTGTAAGTCCAAGTGGCTACGATAATCTAGAGAGGGGGTGAATAGATTATGCCCATTTTCGCGATTATGCCCTCTTTTTCGAATGTAATAAACCAAGACAAGAATGGAAGTTCGGGAAGTAAATAACACGCGTCGATTTATAGAGGTTCAACCTACCTAGGGCTTAATCCTCTACCACCCCAGTATCTCCGGGATGGATTTCAAAATGAAAAAAAAAAAAGATTTTATTAATTACCACAATTAATACAACATCACCTTACAACACCTCTTTGGAGATTACCACAATCTCCCTTGAAGATTTCCACAATCTTCTACGGCACCTTGTGAAGATTACCACAATCTTCCACCTTGAAGAACACCAAATTCTTCAACACCTCAAAGAGCACCAAACTCTTCAATAAGAAGATTACCACAATCTTCTAACACCTAACACCTAAGATCACTCAAGTGTATTCTTACCACAAGAACACTAACAAGGATATCTTGTGTTGAATGATGAACCCAAATTCAAGATTACAACTCGATAATGAAATATACAAGTTTGAGTGCAAGTGTAATCAAGAATAAAGCCTAGACAAGTGTAAGACCTTAGGCTATTACAACAAGAACATTGAAAATGAAAGAACAAGTATTTGCTTGAGTGTATCTCTTGTTGTATTGTGTAGAATTGTTGTTTTGTTGCTCCAAAACTTCCTCTATTTATAGGAGATAATTGATCATGGATAGGCTCATCTTGGGGATTGAAAATCTACAGAAAAATACAATTAAAATCAGGAATATAGCTGTTAGAAATCAATCCCACAAATTAAGGAAAATATGTCTGTTGTCAACGGCTAGAATTTTGCTGTCAAAACGGTATAGCGACCGGTCGCGCAGAAATGAGGAAAAGTTGAAAACACTGAAATTTTACACAGGGCGACCGGTCTACTAGGGGTCCAACCGGTCGACCCATGTGCTGACCGGTTGCCCTCAAGAAATTGCAATACAGAGAAGATTTGTAAACTGCAAGAACACCCAGACACCGATCGATCGGTTGACCACACCGGTCGACCACCTGGTAGATCGGTCGACCTCCCTAAAAAATTCTCCATCCCATTTCTGTTTCAAAACTCAACTTCAGACTGGGGATGCCCTACGGTGGCCGGTCAACACGAGATGAAGTGTTGTCCAATTTTTGTCGAAAAATAAACTTCAAGAAATACTCCAAAAAATTAGTAAAAATATTTTATATCGATCGGAAGTATTTGGACAACATTTAGAAACATTATTTTGGTGTAAAAACACATTAAAACATAATCATCAAAATCATGATAAAAACATTTATCTAATACCAAAGACCCCCCAACCCTTACTTTTAGCTGTTGGCGCAACTCTAAGTTGCGCCAATCCTCCTCCCCCATCCCACAACCACCCACCCCATCCCACCCCGCCCCCAATAAAAATATATATATATATATATATATTCTTTAAGCGCAATTACAATGTGCGCCAGTCTATTAAAACAATAAAAATAAATTAAAAAAGGGTCGTGACGCATTTACAGTGTGCGCCAACAAGTAGATAACCAAAACATCTCAATTTCGCTCTATTTTGACAATTTATTTTGATTTTTACAATATATAAACAACTTACCCCTATATATAATTAGTATATGTAATTTTTCGATATTTAATCATAAGGCCCTTATTTACTTTGTAAGTATGATTTTATTCCCTTTCCTATTATACATATATTTTGAGGCTCGGGTATTACAAAATAACTTAAAAATGCAAGAAGATCAATTTTTCATAGCTAATTTATTAGATTTTAATTTTTGTCTTTTTCTTATGGTAAATTTTATTGAACAACCCGGATTGCCTTTTAATTTGACCAACATCTCAATTGTCATGGTCCGAGTGATCCATCATTTGCCTGTTACGATAGTCTCAACCTTAGTAAACTTCATTGGCCTTCAAACTCTGCCTGCCTTTAGGCTGCGGTATCAACTACTATAATTTCACTTTGGCAAGACATCTTTCTTCTCGGTTGTCTCACCATCGCCTCCAAATTTCAAATTTTCTTGGTCCCCTAATTCCTCGATTTGATGTGACAAATAATAGCAAAATATAAATTCCATATTGATATCTACATGAGATCACACTCATTTACAAACTTTTTTGTTTAATATGAATAAGTTATTAAGCTCACCAAGGGTGTAGCCAGCTGACTCGACTACCCCTAGCCCAATTTCTTTTTCCCTAGCTCAATTATTTTTTCCCTTAAAAAAATTATAATAATAAAACCGAAATGTTAAAGTTAGAGTATGATATTGTTCTTATTACATATCTTATTATTTTTAGTTTTTTTATATAAACACAAGGGCCGCATTTTTTTCTCGCTCCAGGCCTCTCGAAACCTAGGATCGGCTCTGATGATCATGAGAATATCTCATACAAGTTTTTGCTTTTTAGAAATTGCACTTATTGAGGGTGTGTTGAGAGTGGTAATTTGTATAATGAATACAAACCTCAATAGGTATTTTTAATGCCTCAATTGGGTGTTTGTAATTTTAAAAGATAACTGAAATTTTTCTGTAATTTCGACTAAATTTTAAGGATAATTTGAATAGCACGCAGAAAGTTATTCTTTACTCAGAAGAGGTACAAGTTAACTAGAAGTTTGTTCTCTAGATATCTCGTTGCTTTATCAGGAATTCTCAAGGCGAAAAAATCACTCAAAGTGTTGTAAATAGTTCTCTCTTTGATGTAAACAATTATCTTTCACAATATAAGATGTAGTAATCAAGTAATATATATATATATAGGGTTTGGTTCAAATGAGACCACAATCCTTGGGTAAGACAGTGTGGACTAATCTTATCCATTTATTTAATTTATTCAAAAGCTGAGATTTACTTGATTTTTAAGCATTTTTTTTATTTTAATTCGAATAAGGGTAGATTAGTCATTTGCTATATAACTGATTCCTTAATTCACGGTCCCCACATGTTTTTATTTGACAATTTTAATATGCAGTACATATATGTTAAACATGCAGTATAATAGTTTTAAATATGCATTACATATATGTTAAACATGCAGTATAATAGCGTTAAATATGCAGTAGAATCATCGCAAAACACATACACGGGCCCCACATGCTAATGAGCGTGATTTTCTCTCTCTCTCTCTCTCTCTCTCTCTCTCTCTCTCTCTCTCTCTCTCTCTCTCTCTCTCTCACTAAACCCTAAACCCTAAACCACAAAAACCACAAGCCCAAAACGAACACGTTCACAAACACATTCAAGCATTAAGAAAATTTATCAAGCCGAACACGAATAAGTTTTTTAAAATGTGAATCAAGCTCAAGCTAGCTTGGACATGTATAAAATTAAACAAACATATGGCAAACAAGTTAAAGCTCGGCTTGGCTTGGACCGTTCTGATCTATATATGTCTTTGCATATTTAACACTATTATAATGCATATTTAACATACATGTCTTTGCATATTAAAATTGTCAAACAAAAAACATGTGGGGGCCGTGAATTAAGGAATCGATTATAGAGAGAAAGAGAGAATCACGCTCATTAACATGTGGGGAGGCATAGTGCTCTGCGATGATTATACTACATATTTAACATATATGTACTACATATTTAACACTATTATCTTTGCATGTTTAACATATATGTACTGAACAAAAACATGTGAGGATTTGTGAATTAATGAATCGAGAGAGAGCTCTCTCTCTCTCTCTCTCTCTCTCTCTCTCTCTCTCTCTCTCTCTCTCTCTCTCTCTCTCTCTGATTCATTAATTCACAATCCTCACATGTTTTTGTTTGACAATTTTAATATGCAGTACATATATGTTAAACATGCAGTATAATAGTGTTAAACATACAGTACATATATGTTAAATATGTAGTATAATCATCGCAGAGCACATACACGGTCCCCACATGTTAATGAGCGTGATTCTCTCTTTCTCTCTATAACTGATTCCTTAATTCACGGTCCCCACATGTTTTTTGTTTGACAATTTTAATATGCAGTACATGTATGTTAAATATGCATTATAATAGTGTTAAATATGCAGTACATATAGGACTGTAAACGGTCCAAGCCAAGCCGAGCTTTAACTTGTTTGCCATATGTTTGTTTAATTTTATACATGTCCAAGCTAGGCTTGAGCTTGATTCACATTTTAAAAAAACTTATTCGTGTTCGGCTTGATAAATTTTCTTAATGCTTGAATGTGTTTGTGAACGTGTTCGTTTCGGGCTTGTGTTCATTGTGTTCGCAAACAATAAATAAACAAAAAAAAATTATTTTTTTCGTGAACAATAAACAAATAAACATTTATTCAAACCTATAGATGAAGAATACACATAAATTATTGTCACAAAATAAACACTCATAAACTGACCAAACAAGTGACAAACTTGTCAAACTAGATTAGAAATAGTTGAAAAAATATTCCAAAAATAAATACGGATAAATAGTATTGCTACTCATTGCAAGGTTGGATCATATCAAAAAATCATATTTTCCAACATATGTAGAAGAATTTTAAATGAAAATAGACAAAGAAAAATCGAAAAACTTTCAAGATGATGTAATCACATAAGTCGATGACCAAATTTGCGAAAAACTCAAACTAAGCTTAATTAGATTATTAAAAAATATAAGTTTGGGAATCCACATGATAAAGCTTTCCATGATAAATGTTTTCTTTTTTCTATGATACCCAAGAAACTAGAAGAAAAAAGTTTTTTGTTCAACATTAATCAAATTTAGATCGTCCTCCAACCCTGTAGTTAAATGTACAACCAACTGTAGGATCTTTAAGTCTTTTTAATTTTATTCAAACAAAAATTTTTAATTCTATTTTTTTCAAATAATCGAGTTATTAGTCGAACCCTTAACGAGCTTGTTGACGAACATGTCTAAAGAAGTATTATACAAGCTTGTACACGAACATTTATAAACGAACACTAAACAAACTTGTTCACAAGCTTTTAGTAAACGAGTACATAATTGTACAAGTTCTATTCGTTTATTAAACGAGCCCTAAAATGTGTTTGTTTGTGCTCGTTTAACTAAATAAACGAACATAAATAAACGTTATTTGAGCATATTCACGAGTTGTTTGCCGAATGCTCTGTTCACTTACAGCCCTAAGTACATATATGTTAAATATGCGAAAGAATCATCATCGAGCACATACATGGTCTCACATGTTAATGGCGTGATTCTCTCTCTCTATAATTGATTCCTTAATTCACGGCCCCCACATGTTTTTGTTTGACAATTTTACTCTTATTGAGATTTAATTAATTGGTTAATCTATTATTATTCTATATTAATCCTAGCCTTTGATGTATATAGGGGGATGGTTGAAATGAGTCGCATGTGATCTCGCCTCACCTGTGCCATGGTCTCACATAAACCCCACCCCCCACCCCTCTCTTATATATAAGAAAAGTAATCTAATGATAGGTAGAAAGACACTGTATAAACTATAATATCAAATTCTTGTGTGTATTTTCCATTCAACTATCTCCACATATTTATACAAAATTTTCTCAACTAAAACACAACTACATTAAATGCACACATTAATTAAGTGTGCTTTCCTCATCTACTATTACCATAATTGCATTAATTGTGCAAGTCGAATTATTCATAATATTAAGTAATAAATTATTCTTAACACGTTTTTTGAGCCCATTTTCATTGAATAAATTATGAAGATGGTAATGTAGCTGGGTCCAGTTTTGCTGCTTAGAGACGCACATGGAAAGTGCATTGTTGAGGCCAGTGATATTATATTCAATGGGATTGAACAGAAATTCAAGTAATATTATATTCAATGGGATAAAAGTATGGACAAAAGTATGGATTTTTTTTTTTTTGACAATAACGAAAGGTACTTCATATTAAAACTCATGAAATGAACTATACAATCGTGGCTCATAAGCCAAAAGCCCAACCAAGTAAACACTTTCTTGGTGGGAAAATCCACAACCGGATTGAAGAAACAGAGAAAACAGGGGCAAGGAGCCAACCAGGTAGCATCCAAATACAACAGAAGCAATGAAAAACTGCACATAAACTCCAAAAAGCAACACCCCAATCAAGTGCCAAAAAATGAATGAAAAGGAAATAACCTCCACTGGATATTAACATCCCTACAGGTTACCCTTTCCATACCGTATATTTATGTAATAGTGTCGAATTCATTCCATTCCTTCCAAGCTAGTGACACCGTATCCAACTCAGAAGTAAATTTTTCCTCAAACACCCACGAATTCCTTGTCTTCCAAAGCCACCAAAGGAGATAAGTAGTCAATTGAATCCTATCTTGAAATGCTTGATCCCAATGACATGCACACACTTCTTCCCACCACTGCCGAATTGACCCAAGCGAATCGTTAAAACAGTCCCAAGAGACCTGGGATAACTTCCAAATGCGAACAGCTCGAGCACAAAAGTATGGATTTGATCTGAGTTTTATGTATACTTCATTCATGTAAGAAAGATGTTTTAAAAAAGAAATGTAAAGGCCACCAAAGAGCTTTACTAAAGGCTGATATTCTTATTACAGCCAAGTGTTTCTAATAGATCATCCTGTGTACAGATAAATGTAAAACTAAAAGTAATTTCTTATATATAAGGAAATAACCAAAAATACGCAATCGAAAGCCACCATAAGACATGCCTGGCAAGTTCTTGATGATTGTAGTAAAAATGTGGTTCTTCAAACTCTCAATGCAACCGACGGATCCTGCCACGAAATTTTCCTCTTCCCCACACGAGACGGCCCTTCCCCAGCATTTCTACACACGGACAACATCAAATCGTTTTGGAATTCATCATTCGGACATCTCATTAAACTTTTCTTCACCTCCTCAAACTTTACTGCTTCAACATTACTCTGGAAATCTTCATCCCCTGTCTATCAAATGTAGATAATAATTAACCACAATAAATTAAAGAAAAAGGGATAATTACAAAAACTACCCTTGAGGTTTCACTTAATTACAAAAAAAATCAGTTCTCTCCCGAAATTACAAAATACACCCCTAAGGCAACAAATACCCCTATTTTGGGGTGCAATTTGCAAAATAAAAACAAATATGAATAGAGCATTTGCAATTCTGAACGATAGCAACTCTTTTTTGTTTTTTGTTTTGGTAATTAGATTAAACCTCAAGAATATTGTTGGTGATTAATCCAAAAAAAAAAAAAAAAAGTATTTTGAAGCTTACTGAGATTTCGTTTAAGTCGAAGATAGGACCTCGGCTGGGCATAGAAAAATCTTTCCCACTATGACTATTATCTTGGTTCAAATCAAAAGCTACAGTTGTATTCCTCAGAGCTGTATGATCATTTGCATGCATTCTTTCCTTCTGGTTCAAGTCAAGAACCGGAGCTATGTTCCGAGTCACAGTTTTTCTCCTGATATTTATTCTTCCTTTGCGGTCCAAATCGGCAACTGGAGACAAACCGTGCTGGTTAGCTTCCTTTCCACCATGTAATATTTTCCTATGATGTTTCTTTTTGGGTTTAGTTTCAGGAATTGGGGGCAATCTAGGCCGACTCTGTTTATTTTGCTTAACCAAATTTGGTGGCTGCACGAGTTTTTCTTGTTCTAATGAATTCAAAGTCTTCGATTTCATAAAGTATTCGTATCTTCTTCGCAAAAACCTGTGGATTATATAATCACAGATCAATTAGGGTAACAAGAATCAGTCAAACTAACAGAAGATGTGAAGAAATAATCACATATATACTTACGTCCAGCTCTATTCTTTGAACAAAAACATAGTTTTATTGACAGAAGCACACAATGATATAGCAGAAGTAAAAGTAGTTGAAAATTAGAAGTTGGTAGTGTTTGCAAATAAAATCAGAAATGAACGGATTACCTAATATTTCGGGAAACAACTGATGACTAGAAACTGCGTTCCCAAATGATTGGAATTGATATAATTCAATCAAAGAAACATCATAATCTTTAGAGTAAGGCATGGGATTAAAGCATACCGAACTTCAGCAGCAAGCATTAACTTTCTCTGTTTTCCTGCCTCTAATTTACTTCTCTTAACATCAACTTCCTGCAAGATGGTATAGTTATTCGTTATTCTCCGGATAACAACAGCGCGAACAGACTAACTTTTAAAGTAACAAAAGATCAGGAGTTTATCTAGGCAAATAAGGATCACAAACGCACAGACATCTTAAAATATTTTCCTTTTTTAAAAAAAAAAAATACCACTACAAGCAACTATGTGAAAATCAGTAAGAATACCTACATCACAACAGTACCTAAATATTCAATGGAAAACCAGATAGATCTAACAACAATTCAAATCAAATTTGGAAGAGAAGATCTAAGAACCAAATACCAACATGCTTAATTTGAGTAAAAAATGGAATTTCATTCTTAAATATGAATTCAACTATTGAGGTGTAAAACACAACCTAGGGCAAAGAACTAACTGTTCAACAAGGACTGACCAAACCATGAAACATCATCTGAGAACAAGGAAAAACACGAACAACATCAACAGACCCATATAAATATTAAAAGCAACGAAAACCAAAACATATCACCAAATCCGAGTAAAAGGTAAGGTACAAAAAGGACCAATTGAGCCAAAGAAACAGACCAATTCAATCAACGCGAAACCCTGAAAAGTTTAAACCTAAGCAAATCACACAATCAAGAACAGACCCAGAAAGCAAATAAGTAAATAAAGTGTCAGATCTGCCAAATAACAAAAGAAAATCAAAACCCACAACAGAGAAAAAAAAAAAAAAAAAAAAAAACCTTTTGTAACTCCTGATAGTCTTCCATAAGAGTCTGATGCTTATCCCTAGCCTTAGCATCCTCATACAAACCAACACCATAAGATGGCGCTGAAACAAAAACATCGGCCCTTTACTCTTCTTCGGCATGGTTAAAAAACCCTTTAACAAAAATTTGCGATCGTGAAGAGATCAGACGGTAAAGATATAAATAATGGGGGTAGCTATGAAAAACAAGGAATATATGGTGATAGGTAAGAATACGAAAGCGAGAAGGGCAAAGCAATAAAGAAAGAGGGCCTTGTATGAAGAGAAAGAAAAGATATAATAGAGAGATAGAGAGAGAAAATAGAGAAGGTGGGGGGTGGAGGTGGGAAGTTTCTTTTCTTTGCGTTCCTGTTTTTCTCTGTAGAAAAAAACTCTGACCAAGGGCAAAGCCCAAAAAAAGCCCACATAATTCGGGTAAAAATAAGAACATAGTTGTTAGGAAAGACAGTGGAGTTGATGATGAAGATGGTTTTTTTTTCTTTTTCTTTTTCTTTTTTTGAAGGTATTGCAGAAGGGCATTTGTGGCACGAGCAATATCTTAGTTTGGAGGACATTTGAAGTGAAGAGATGACAGATAGCCACATTTTTGTCTCTCTAGAACACGCCATTTCGTTGTTTCTGCGGAGTATTAAAGGAATAAGACGTGTAGATACATTATATGTGGACATATATGGGAGGGGAGAGAGTGTGTGTGTGTGTGTGTGTGTCTGTGTGAGATTGAATATTGATTATGAGAATGCGCTGAAAAAGGCAGAGAGAGATGAGGGGATTCTGTTTTCTGACGTATTTTTTTAAGTTGTTTTAGTACCTTGGTTTTAGGCTGCTTTGATGGAGGATGCCCCTCTGTTTTGCTAATGGGACACTGGGCCCCACTACGCAATTACAGTTATACCCTCCCTACCATCTTCCCTGATTTACTTGCCCCAAATATTTTTTTGGTCCAAAGTTAAGGATCCACAGGTTGCTATTTAGTATTTATTAGCCTGCAATAGCCAATAGGAAGTATTATCGTGATTCGAGAAGATCCCATTATTCCCATGAATCATGAGTTTTATTTTGGTTGGGTTTGTCAAGCATTATTTTTTTAGAGCATATCAAGAGAGTTTTTTATATTTGAAGTTAAAAATTGTTCTAGTATTGTGCCAGAGTCTACGTTATTTTAAAAATTTGAATAATTTTGCGTCAACAATAGTGCAACACTGTAGTGGCGCTAAAGAATTTATTTTTTTGTTTTAAATAAATGATTTTAGTGTATTAGCATATGCACTAATATGTAATATTATGGAATATTTTTTTAGTGCAAAATTTACTGCAAACTGCTAGATATTGAGTGCAAATTTTGCACTAAAATAGTGCACAATATGCACTAAAATGGTGCAAACTCCTAGATATGGACCATATGGTATTAGGAGTGTCAATTCGTATCGTGTTTGGGTTTACATATCGTGTCTATACATAAAATTCATTTTATTCGTATCAAAATTTTCAACTCTAACTCGACATGTTTAATTATCCGTGTCAGATTCTCAACCTTAACCGGCCTGTTTATTATTTGCGTTTTTCAGGTCAACCCAAAATGGTCTAAATATTTTAAATATTTAAATAACTCATCAAATTATATTTGTTATATAGTTGTATGAGTTAAATTTAATCCAATTTTTTTTATTTACATATATTTGATAATTTTTTAAAATTCCATATTATATTAAAAAATATTCAATCATTCAAAGTATTGCAAAAAAACAACATAATAGCATCGAAATCGCGCTAAACGTTTTAATTGTGTCATTTCAAGTTAAGTATAATCCGACCTGTTTATTATTCATGTTATTCAGGTCAGACCCTAACTCGCTTATAACGTCTTAGGTTTATATCATTTTTTGTATCGTGTCAGAAAACATTGTCACCCTTAATTCTTGTCCCGCAAGGTTGAGGGTTGTTTTGTAATTAAGTTTGTCATGTAGGTATACCAATAATGTGTATGTATATATGTGTGTGTATGCCTTTTCCTTTGAATGTGAAGAGTCCATTCATTACGTACTAACTTTTGGAATTTTGTATAGCATCCCCACCACCCTAGCACCTACAATTGTTGTCCAAAACTCATTACTCATAGGCTAAAGCCTAAAATTTATGAAGGCCTAACCTTCAAGCTTGGCCAGATTTTATACTGTGAGGCTATAATTTAATTTATCTTTAGGGAAAAGGACAGAAATACCCACCTTCTCAGCCCCAATCCCTTAACCAATTCCTACAAATACGCTCCCACTCAAAAATAGGACAAATATACGCTGCAGATATAAGAGCATATTTCTGCTCCAAAAATCACGGCGCAACAGATCAACAATCAAAATTCAAATCTCCATCACAACACATAACAAAAACCAGAAGCAAAACACATATCGCGGGAAGAAAGATGCGAGAAGAGACCTATTCAGATAACAATCAAACTGCAAATCAAGAGGAAGAAGAAGAACAAACAAGGTAACAACAACACGATCTGTTTATTTTATTCTAAAAAAATAATGTTTCGATCACTTTCATGATTTTCCAGATAGAAAATTAGAATTAAATATATATCGGATGAAATTGACATTGAACCACGAATTTTGCATAAGAATTCGATCAACCTGAAAGTTTCGAGCTTATAAAATGCTTATTTTGTTCGAAATATAATCCAAACTTCTACAAAAATTGCTTCTCATGAATATCTACAAAACAATTGTGTGAATCTCAAAAATCTGTATACAATACATTAGGTAATTATTTCACATATGTTTCTTTGTTGTTTCACAATTGTTTCTATTGGGAATGCTTCACCTAATACAACACATTGCTTCTTCCCGTACATGAAACATTATTTCATATTTGTTTCATTTATGTTTCTTATATGTTTCACATAGGAAAATTTCATTGAATTCCACAGTTTCAAGGAGAAAATCCTAGCAGTAGTATATCACAATGGACAATGGGAAGAAAATAGAGATTATATCAACTTTGAGATAACAGAATATCGATTCCAATGGATCGCACTTTCAAAGACCCTAAAGGAAATTTTGGAATAACAAATTCAATGCGAGAAAAGATGAAGAAACAATGCAGATTAAATACAAATTGTGAAGCTCTCTACTAGCATTGAAGATTGAAAATGATTACAATCAAGTTCTACCGGAAGTGAAAAGGAAAAAAGCAGTTGGATGAAGTTTCCTCTGTGCATAGATCTAGTTTTGAACTCGGAAATGCCAATGTCTTTCCAAATCAAAAGAGACAAACCTACAAGTAACAACACAACAAAATGCAATAGAGGGGCACACGGCATATCAAGAGAGCTCCCGATAGAAAACATGGGCCAAAATATGATTGACTACATCGACTATGCAAACCTTATCAAAGAAAAATGTAATTGGAGAAACAATGAAAATTCAAGAAACTAGAAATGGTGAAGAATAATTCCAAAAAGGAGATGTCTACTACACCAAGAACGAATTGATAAAACATATCCAATGTTGTAAAAAGCTCTAGCGCTTGCTAGGTGGCGAGGCGAGGCCAAGTGCTTAAGCGAGCTGGCGGGTTACGCGGGACTGTCGGGGATTAGGCGGCCTAATCGGAAAAGAATCATAGGCGGGCAAGGAGGGTAAGCGCTGGCGGGATTAATCGGGGCTAGGCGGGGGATTTTACAACAGAGAACATATCGGTTGTTATGCGTTGAAAAATCACTTCCAATACAAGGTCAAAAATCGTGCAAAAAGCAATACTACGTAAAGTTCCCGATGAAAATTGCAATTGGCATTTGAAAGCCTCAAATCAACAACAGGGACGACAAAGTTCATAGTAATAAAATATGACACAAACCACACTTGTCCGCTGGATAAGAGAATGAACGACAATAGACACGCCGCTGCAAAGGTTGTTGGAGACATTATCAAATCAAAGTACCTCAACAACATCAAAACAGTTTACATGCCTAAACATATAATTAGAGACATGAATGATGAGCATGGAATAAGTATCGACTAAAAAAAGGCGTGGAGATCAAAAGAGAAAGCACTGGAAATAATAAGAGGAAGGTCGGATGAATCTTATCAGAAACTACCGGCGTACTTGTACATGTTGGAGAAAATGAATCCCGCATCGACCACTGAAATAGTAAGAAAAGAGGATAGAACATTCCTCTTCTTATTCATGGCTATAAATGCATCAATAAAAGGATGAAGACACTGTAGGCCTGTAATTGTTGTTGATGGTACATTCCTGAAAGCAAGTTATGGCGGAACTTTGTTGTCTGCCTGCACACAGGATGGGAATGCGAGCATTTTCCCATTAGCTTTTGCAATAGTCGATTTTGAAAAATGATGGATCTTGGGTATGGTTTTTCAGAAATATCAGACATATTTTTGGTCTCAGACAGACACGTGAGTATCGAAACAACAATAATGAGTTACAAAATGTAAATATTTCCTTAGATGATGTTTCACCATTGTTTCATATATGTTTCTTTCATGTTTCACATATAGTTTCAAAAACATTCTCCATTACAAATTTCTCAAAAATATATTATTATAATGATTAGGTATATCCTGGAGTATCCCACGGACTGTGCACGTATCATCTCCTAAACAATTTGAAGGCAAACTTCAAAAAGAAAAACAACGAAATAAGAGATCCATTCATCGCAAAGAAGAAAAGCATACACGAATGAAGAATTCAAAACAAATGTCGCATTTGACAAAGTAAACAACAAAATTAGACCTTATTTGTCCATCATCGGCTTCGAGAAATGGACACGACTCTACTGTCAGACCAAAAGATACTTTGTCATGACTTCAAACATCGCAAAATCATTGAATGCAGCAACTGTAGCGGTGAGATACCTACCAGTAACAACTTTGCTCGAGTACGTCAGATCTTTAGTTCAAGATTGAGCATGCAGACATCAAAATGAAGCAAGATCAATATTTACAAGGATGACAAAAAAAATTGAAGAGTACATGGGGAAAAACTACACCATTTTCCTAAATTTAAGAGTAATGTACTACAAACCTTCACACATGATCCCTTGTTTCATAAATGTTTCTTATATGTTTGATTTATGTTTCAGGTGAAGAGATCAAATGATTTTATCTTCAAAGTCATAGAAGCTGAGAAAATATTTGTTGTGGACCTTAAAAAAATAACTTGCACATGCAACAAGTTTTAAATGGATGAAATTCCTTGCCAACATGCTATAGCTGTAACGCCCCACTTTTCATAAAGAGTTTTTTGAGCGTTACTAAAATAAAAAATGAATTAATTTTTTTATTTAAAACTTAATATAATAAGAAAGTGTATTTAAATGCCAACGAATAAGACACATCTCAAAAAAATGGAACTATTTTATTAATAAGACCAAAAATCCATCACACTTTCACTGCGCTACTATAATTTTATAAAATATAGTCTAATTATAAAAGTTTCGATGCACCACTTACCTTTTTTTATATTTTAAAATAAAATAGATAACTCGAGCGAAAGCGATAATGAAGTTTAAAATAAATTACTAAAAATAATTCTGAAATAAGCAACCTCAGAGTATTAACTAAGATTAAAAATAAATATTAATAATATTATAATAAATTAAGAGATAGTACGTCGCATTTGTTTGAATTTGAAACCAGCAACAGTTCAAAAAAATTAAATAGCTAAAGTGTAAAGTCTTCGGCTATCCCCAACATCGGCAGCGCATCCACCCATTTAATTTGAAAATAGTTTGAAATAATAGGGGTGAGTAACACATACTCAGTAGGGATTCTAATTGTCCAAATTAAATATAAAATAGCATAATTTAATGAATCGAGCACATATACTTTGCCATTGACCGAAGCCTCACATATACTTTGCCATTGTTCGAAGCCTACTTTGCCATTTGGCCGAAGCCATACTTTGCCATTGGCCGAAGCCATACTTTGCCATTTTAAAAATAAATATTCATAGAACATTTCACGTATAATATTCACATCGAATTCAACTATTAATAACACATTTCCAAGTAAATAATTCATGAACTCATGTATATAAATATTTAATAAGGACAATTAAATTAACACTTAAAAAGTGTAAAGAAATCCCTATCTCAATAATAAGTATTAGATGCACGAGCTCGAAAGTAGAAAGCCTAAATGTTCGATTCCTCGTCACCTACAATGTAGATTTAACATGATTTAGGCCTCGGGAGTTAATACTAATTTTCAATTAAAATAATCATATTTATAAAAATAGCTTGTGGCTTTTAGTAAGTGAAAATTGATCAAAAATATAAATTTTGGGTCTCAAAAGAAAGAATTTTATAGTCAAATAAAGATTTTGGACTAACTTAAAATATTGTGGGGTTAAACTGAAAAATTCAGAAAGTATAATTTGGTCTAAAATAGGCTTGGTAAAAAATCAAGGTCAAATGGATGATTTTGAAACATTAGAAATCTGATAAGGGTCATTTTGTAGTTTCTGAAAAATAAAGGTTAAATCCTTAAATAGAAGAGTCAAGGGATTTTGTTGTTGGGTTTGAAACTGGATAGGTAAGTCTGCAATTACTACAAAATGGGAACTAAACCTCTGTTTTGAAATTTCAACTTCCTGATTTAAGAGTTGGGCAATTCCCCCATTTCATCCCGTCATCCTCTTCCCCCATCTATCTTCTTCTTCTCCAATTTCTCAAAATGAGTAGCAGCCAACTTTTTCTCCATCTCTTTATCCCCTAGATGTAATGAAGTTCCAAATTTGATTTTAGACCCTAATTCAATTTCCCCCAATTCAAACTTTCTCCCTTCCGTCAATCTCACTCTCGAACTCTCTTGCCAGCGGTCCCCCATCGGTAACGCGAGGCGGTACGGAGGAGCGACGACATCTGTGTCTCTAACAGTGGGGATTTTTCGATAGTTTTTGGGTATGGTGATGGTGGCTTGGTGTTCCCGCGGCGACCAGTATGCGAGCGGCAACGATGTCATTGAGGCGGACGGCCAAATGGAGTGGGGTTTCTTCGAGGGGGTTGTCTCGACGGTCGATCGCGGTGGAAACGTATTGCTCGAGGCGTTCCTTGTCCAATGATTCAGATTCGGTACAAATTAGTTTAGGGTCGGACAATTTGGGAAGGACAAGATAAGTTTGTTGAGGATGGCGTAATCGCCTATGGCCATGGCATAGTGGATGGGGCTTTCAGCGTATTCTTGAGGCCGTACAATGGTTGCCGTCGCCGGAGACCACGTTGACTACTTGGGCATTTTGATGAATGCAAGGGTTTGAGATTGCAGAATGTGAGGGTTCTCCCCCAAAGAATGGCGTGAATTTATTACGTAGTCAAATGGTTAACTGCAAATTTAGTGGGGTTTAAGCTAATCTAAAAGAAATTTTAAAAGATATCACATAAACTCTTTAATATGATTAATAGGTTTATTATCGTAACTGTTGAAAATTGTAGGGAAGTTGGAGTTGGAAGAGGAGATATCGAGTTGGTTATATTGCAGATTTAGTGGAGTCGATGTTAATCTGGAAGAATTCAAACTTTTTTTTTATAACTCCTCAGCAAATCAGTAAATGGTTTAAAAGAAATAGGATAAAAGAATTCTTATCATAGAAATTGCTGTAACTTGTTAATTAATAGGTGTGTGCATGTAACTATTATTTATTTTATAATACACATATATATATACATATTCACAACTAAATGAGTTGGAAAAATATATAATAGAATTAATAGCAAATAAAGTAAAAATAAAAATAATGGGTACTACATAGTAATATTATTGCAAACTCCAAATTGTTGAAAACGTGGGGAGGAAAAGTGGGAGTTAGAAGCTATCTGTAACTGCTCATTTGTGGGATAAAAATATGAACGAAATATTATCAAAAATTTCAAACTAGTTGAATTGTGCCTTGGGAGATTAAGCTTATCTATTTATATTAAAAATTTAGATAAAAATTCCCCTCTCAACTTAAAATACATTGTTATACTATATATACTTTATAAAAATATATATCAACCATTATTTTTCTTATTTACACAAAAGAACAAAATAATTAATACAATGTAATAATAATAATATTAGTAATAACATTAACATATATTACAGATTTAGTGGAACTCGGACTGGTTTAAAAGGATTTTGAGCTTTGATAAAACAAAATATATGACTGGACCATTGAATGAGTCTGAAATTGGATTGATGGTGAATAGACAATATTATCTTAATATAATAAAAGAAGAAAATTAAGACTAATAATAATAATAATAATACTAAAGAAAGAATTTTATAGTTAAATAAAGATTTTGGACTAAACTGAAATATTGTGGGGTTAAACTAAAAAATCCAGAAAGTATAATTTGGTCTAAAATAGGCTTGGTAAAAAATCAAGGTCAAATGGATGATTTTGAAACATTAGAAATCTAATAAGGGTCATTTTGTAGTTTCTGAAAAATAAAGGTTAAATCCTTAAATAGAAGAATCAAGGGATTTTGTTGTTGGGTGTGAAACTGGAGAGGTAAGTCTGCAATTACTACAAAATGGGAACTAAACCCTTGTTTTGGAATTTCAACTTCCTGATTTAAGAGTTGGGCAATTCCCCCATTTCATCCCGTCATCCTCTTCCCCCATCTATCTTCTTCTCCTCCAATTTCTGAAAATGAGTAGCAGCCAACTCTTTCTCCATCTCTCTATTCCCGAAGATGTAATGAAGTTCCAAATTTGATTTTAGACCTAATTCAATTTCCCCCAATTCAAACTTCTCCCTTCCGTCAATCTCACTCTCGAACTCTATTGTCAGCGGTCCCCATCAGCGACGCGAGGCGGTACGGAGGAGCGACGGCATCCGTGTCTCTAACAATGGGGATTTTCCGATAGTTTTTGGGTATGGTGATGGTGGCTTGGTGTTCCCGCGGCGATGAGTATGCGAGCGGCAACGACTTCATTGAGGCGGACGGCCAGATGGAGTGGGGTTTCTCTGAGGGGGTTGTCTCGGCGGTCGATTGCGGCGGAAACTTATTCCTCGAGGCGTTCTTGGTCCAATGATTCAGATTCGGTACAAATTAGTTTAGGGTCGGACAATTTGGGCAAGGACAAGATGAGTTTGTTGAGGGTAGCGTAATCGCCTATGGCCACGGCGTAGTGGATGGGGCTTTCAGCGTAGTCTTGAGGCCGTACAACGGTTGCCGCTGCCGGAGACCACGTTGACTAATTGGGCATTTTGATGAATGCAAGGATTTGAGATTGCAGAATGTGAGGTTCTCCCCAAAGAATGGCGTGAATTTATTACGTACTCAAATGGTTAACTGCAAATTTAGTGGGGTCTAAGCTTATCTAAAAGAAATTTTAAAAGATATCACATAAACTCTTTAATATAATTAATAGGTTTAGTATCGTAACTGTTGAAAATTGTGGGGAAGTTGGAGTTGGAAGATGAGATATCGAGTTGGGTATCTTGCAAATTTAGTGGAGTCGATGTTTATCTGGAAGAATTCAATTTTTTTTTTATAAATCCTTAGCAAATCAGTAAATGGTTTAAAAGAAATAGGATAAAAGAATTTTTATCATAGAAATTGCCGTAACTTGTTAATTAATAGGTGTGTGCATGTAACTATTATTTATTGTATAATATATATATATATATATATATATATATACAGATTCACAACTAAATGAGTTGGAAAAATAGAAAATAGAATTAATAGTAAATAAAGTAAAATAAAAATAATGGGTACTACATAGTAATATTATTGCAAACTCCAAATTGTTGAAAATGTGGGGTGGAAAAGTGGGAGTTAGAAGCTATCTGTAACTGCTCATTTGTGGGATAAAAATATGAACGAAATATTATCAGAAATTTCAAACTAGTTGAATTGTGCCTTGGGAGATTAAGCTTATCTATTTGTATTAAAAACTTAGATAAACATTCCCCTCTCAACTTAAAATACATTGTTATACTATATATACTTTATAAAAATATATATCAACCATTATTTTTCTTATTTACACAAAAGAACAAAATAATTAATACAATGTAATAATAATAATATTAGTACTAACATTAACATATATTACAGATTTAGTGGAACTCGGACTTGTTTAAAAAGATTTTGAGCTTTGATAAAACAAAATATATGACTGGACCATTGAATGAGTCTGAAATTGGATTGATGGTGACTAGACAATATTATCTTAATATAATAAAAGAAGAAAATTAAGACTAATAATAATAATACTAAATTGTAATAGTACCAATAATAACATAAAAATGATGAATATCAAACCCTTAATCTGGTATTACAATAGCGGTACTAAAAAGAATTGAATAAAGATTCGTGCAATCTTCTTTCGACATACTACATGAAGGAAACAATGGAAGCGACTTATTTGGAAATAGTATACTTGGGTTCTGACACATGAAATCAAAACAATGAAGACTTTCCCGCTGAAAGGCAAGGCAAAATCTGAAAAGCCAAAGAAAAGAAGACACAAGCCAGCTTGGGAGAAAAAGGCCAAAACCAAATGTGGAAGATGTAGGAATCTTGGTCATAATAGAAAAACATGCAGGAATCAACCAAAAACAAAATAGGATTCAGAGTAGAATATTACTATTACAAATATACGTGTAATTGATATATCTTCAACATATTAAAAATTAAAAATAAATTATTTCTATGTTGTTTCCAATATGTTTCTTACAATAAGATGACAAAAAAAAAAAAATGTTTGTCTTGAATGTGTTTCAAATTTATTTTTATTACACAAAAAAGCCATTTAGAAATAGAAACAATAAGAAACATAAAACAAAATGCACAATATTTTGAATACCAAAGCAAGAAACAACAAACACTAACTGAACAAAATCACATAACTTAGTTCCAAATTGTTCCAAAACCTACTACACACAAATCTAATAGTAAATCAAAATAGCCAATAACAATCCAGACCCTAGAAAGAAAGATATTCAAATACCAAATAGTTCCACACTACTAAAAGTACCAAACTTAAACATATTGTTCAACTGATTACACAATCATGAAGATTTACGGAACAATAATTCCCTATAATCCTTAGGAAGTGGAGGCAGAATCTCAATCTCGCTGTCATCACCATCACTATTTTGCTGCTTCAGTTTAGCGTGATTGTAAAGCAGATGATTAAACCTTGCTCGTTCATTCTCTACATCAAATGCATCAACATCCATATCCTTCCTAGCAACAAAACACTCCGCATAACAAGCAACAAAATCCCCACAGTCACTACAAAAGAAATAAAAATAGACAGTCAGATAGATAACACAACAAATCAAAAACAACAAAAAAGAACAAACAAATGGAAAATACATAGGAAAAACTTAGTTTTTGGTTTGCAATGGAATGTCTTTCACAACTACTTTCATAGTAGAATTAGGATCAACGGAATAAGTACCCTCGCCAAGAACAATATTGGGATGGACACCATAAAAGGCTATCATGGACAAGAACCAAGGAAGGAGCGAGCCATAGGCTTTAACAGCTTCAGCAACAACTCAAATAGAATCACCAATCTTCAAGGAATTCTAATGATAGATAGTTCTCTCCTTCAAGCTCAACCGTCCCAGAACCCAATGTTCCATGTCAATGCAATGGATAGGAAACAAAATATGATCCACCTCAGACCATGGCCGTCCACACCCTATATCATATCCCATTATATAGTCCACCACTGTAGTATTAATACTAAACATTGACAGATCAAAATGCTTCTTCTTCCTTTTGTTCACTTGACAAAACTTCTTGTAAATACTTTGAATACATCGGTCGAATATCAAATCAGTGGTCATGAATGTAACAACACTATGACCATATAAGAACTTCTTCCTCAAATAGTAAAAAAGGACATCAATATGCTGCAAAATGAAGAGAAAACACAATAAAAAAACAGAAGAAACAATTCAAAAACAACATGAAAGACAATAATAACTTACAGAAGAAGCCAAGTACTCGTCAACGTAGTATAGGCTGTGAAACCATGACTTAAACTTCACTTCGCAAACACCAAGTTTCAAAGATGGATCAATTTTGTCATCTTTTCAGAATAATGTTTGGGACTGAAAAAGAATATCAAATAAATACACAAAAATAACAAATAAATCACAAATTTAAAAACATTTATGTAATTTGTTTCAGATATATTTCAAAATTGTTTTAAAATTGTTTCAGATTGTTATGAATTACAAATATGAAAATAAAAGTTATATACCCTTGAGAATTAAACCCTTCAGTAAGCCAATCATTCAAACCATCCGAAATAGCCCTTATCCCTGACCTTGACCCATATTCTCATCAAGCGGACACATTCCTTTCACTAAGGTTTTCGGAAGTTTTGCACCAGCATCCACATTCGCATCTTTGTCACCACCCTCTTCCAATTCCGTATTCACCACATCCACAACTTCAGCACCTTCGGCAATAGCATCACTAGAAGACTCAAAGTGAGTGGTAAAAGGAGTTCTCACAGCAATGGAAGGTTTCGAAACCCTCTTCAAAGCAGGGGATAGATTGGAAGAGTCACCAAGAGGACTTTTCAAAGCAACCTGGACAAAAAAAAAAAAATGAATAAATTAAGAAAACAAAAAGAATTTAAAGACAACAAAATAACATAAACAATAATATAAACACACCTTCCCCAACGCAACTTGACTTACACTGTTCAAAATATCATCAATTTGAGAAGGAGTGAGATTATCAAGTTCTTCAGAACTAAGAAATTGATTCTCGTCACCAGCATCCTTGCTTGATTGACCATACACCTTCTCAATACTCTGACCAAAGCTCATCAAGCCAATAGCTGCAACCCCCTCAGCAGCAGTCACACCAACTTCACCAACAGAGGTATCACCCTCAACAAAAGTATCATTTTTTTCTCTGAAACTCCACCAGCAACATTCTTAGCAGAAACATCGACGTCTCCCAATTCAGTAGGCAAAACACTCCCAACATCGCCAACAGGAACATCCGCATTCCCACCATGAACGTCTCCATCACTACCAACAACATTCCATTAGATTTAGTTTCACTGTTAGACTCAGACTCATCATCCTTCTTGGCTTCATCCACACCAGCATCAACCTACATGAAAAATAATAATCATGTGATGAAAAGAAACAACTAAGAAACCATCTTGAAACACAAAAGAAACAAAAATAAAAAATCTAGAAAGATAACAAAAAATACTTAAAACAAAAAAAGTATTCAAACCTCCAGTTTCCTCTTAATATCCGACAACTCGGAGAAAACAATTGCAAACTGTTCTTTTAAGAATTTTGTCGTGGAACTCTTAAAAACCTCAAAATACTTGGAAAACAACTGCTGATTTCTAACAATATCATCAATAGTATACTTTGACCCAAGATCAAGATCAGCCTCCTTGCGCTTGAAGTTTCCAATGACAAAATCATTATCAACTGGGTTGAAGGTATACTTTGATTCATCATAAAATTTTCGAATGTTCAACTACACAAACTCGTCCTCACACGGCCACAAATTCTTCAACTTCGGCTAAAATAAGAAGAAACAAAAAAACATAGTCAGAAACAATAAAGAAACTATTATAAAACATAAACGAAACAAAACATGAAAGAAAAAAAAAAAGTAAAATCATATTGCATGTTCAGCAGAACGATTGAAGATCTTCATCTCCAAGTCATTATACCTCACTTTGTTGTCTTTCATGGACTTTGAGCAAGTCCAGTTCAAAATCCACGGGATCTCACAATCAACACGCGTGCAAATTTTCCCATTAACCTCCGGGCAACACTCATAGAACTAAATCTGGAATGCCAAAGGAAACACTTGAATTCTGTAAAATTTGACCCATTTCCCACCATGATTCTCATCACCTTAAAATATGTTTCTATCCAAAACTTGCTACCTCAATTCACGAATAGCCAAATCAAACAAATCTCTCCCCCAAGGATATGTGTCAAACACATCCATATCTTTATCCACCATCTCAAAAAATGACATCTCCACAGAACTCCCAATAGAAGTAAAAAGAAAAAAATGGAGAACATACAATAAAGACAATTTCAGAGCATCTAGATTGTCATCACCCCAAACTTGCATCAAAAAACTTTCTTCAATGGACTGCCTATTGAATTTACTTCTGTTGGCGAAATACTTTTGAAAAATAACAGAACTACTAACATACCCAGAAAGTGAAGGCCTATTACCAACACAACTAAGGCTAGTCACTAGAGCAAACTCCCCAACCCCAAACCTCAACAATTTCCCATTCATAGAAACAACAACCTCGTCCTTCTTCGAGTGAACGACTTGACGTTTTAACAAAGAATGGACAAGTTGATTCTGGAAACCAACCTTTTTCATGCCCAAAAAATACCCAAAACATGTATTTTTGATAAGCCTCGAGTTAGGTTTCAGTTAAACAGTTCTTCAAATTATATATAACATCAAATGAGAACGTAATATGTAGTCTAGCAGTAAACCAGTCTTCAGGATCAATAACATACTTGAAATCCTAGAAACAACAAAGAAACAAAATAGAAACACTAAATCAACAAACACTTCAACTAAAATACATAAAAGAACAAATAGAACATAAAAGAACAAATAGAACATAAAAGAAACAACTACGAAACAACATCGAAACAAACAAAAAACTTCAAATCACAAAATAGCAAAAGAATACAGAAAAATCATACCTCGGAACATCGAGTTACGCAAAAGAAATATTCTTCTTTTTGAAAGCTTTGACACCAACCTTGGATTTTATAGTTTTAGAAGGCGATTTAACCTCTGAAACTACTTCGTCATCAACATCCTTTTCCACTTTCCTCTTCTTCGAAGCCATTTCACCAGTAGCAGGCTTCTGAAGTTTCCTCTTTTTCGAAGAATCTGGTGCTTCCAAATTCGAAGAGCTTCAAGGAGAGTTCTTAGACGCCATTAAAACAACAAAATTCAACCAGCGGTTTCAAGAAGTTATAGAAAGAGAAGTTAATGATGAAAACGTGAGAGAAACCGGAATGACAGAAACTGAAAAACCAACAATGAAAGGGAGCAGAGCAAAGAGAAGACGTGGCTACGGTCAAGCAAGGAAGAGCAAAAAACAAGAGGACTGGTTCGAGCTGCAGAAAAATTGGGTGAAAAAAATAACCCTAGGTAAACAGCGTACAGTGAGGACAAGTACGGTAAAAACATGAACTTTCTGTGACCGGTGGGCATATTAGTCATAGCAGCGTATTTTTGTCTTTTTTCAAAAAATCAGGGTACTTTGTGTAATTTCTTCTTATCTTTATATATAATGGAAGTAAAGTTGTTACTTGGGCTGATTCCGGCTATATGGGCTCAGGCCTGCCTGGTGGGTCTGTTTAGCTCAAGCTCGGCCTAAAGTTATTTTAAATTTAGCTTTAATTTTTAATTAATTATTATAAAATTGAAGTCCTTTATTGAAATGTGAAGATGTTATCATGCCGCCCCATATAAATGCATGATTTCACGTGAAAATATTATCATCCAATTGTTATATATATAAAATTTCCTCTCAAAATATATATATATACACGTAACATTGATTTAGTGTATTGAAATAGTGTATTTCATCTTGAAGTTTGAGTGTCCTATGCATTGTTTTAAAAATTGGATCGGTGAGCAAACCAGTCATTCTAGCGGTTTAAGGTTCAACTGGTCGGACCGGTTCAACCGCCTGTCCAACCGGTTTGATCAGAAGGGAATAATTTTTTTTTTGCATATTGTATAAAATAATATTATATTATATCAATTATTACGTAAAATATATTTTTAATGGAAAATACATAAATAAGCAACTAAAACAATATCTAACATAGCTCAAAATTCATATAAGCATATAAAAGTAGCAAAATGTAAAACTTAAAACTCCAAAAGTTAATAAAAAACTAAAAAAAGTTATAAATAAATTAAAAAAAGGTTCATACAGGTTCAACCGGTTTTGTCCGATTCAACAACAAAGACATAACCACAGCTCTTTTTATGGGGGCACGTGGCCCCATAGTGTTTTTTCCCCTTTTTATTTATTACTTATATTCTAACATTAAACATTATGACATCATAAATTATATAACTCTGGGTTAATAATATGCCTTAAATTTTCACACTAATAACATCATAATTTATAATTTTTTTATAATTTATAAATTAATAGCGTGCACAAAATTATAATTTATAAAATACTAATAACATTATAACACTAACATTATAACATTAAAATCTAAAAAAATATTGTATAACATTATTAAAAAAAATGTTGATAGTGTTGTATAACTCACTATTCTAACAAAAAAAGTGTGTCCCCTTTAGTTTTTTATATAATTTATTATTGTATTTATTTTGTGCCCTCATTGTAAAAAATTTCTAGATGCATCCCTGTTCAACCGGTTTTTGGCCGGTTTTGACCAAATTTGATCGGTTTAACCGTAAAAACAGTATTGGAGGCCTAACCAGACCGGTCCGACCACTAGTTCCCGGTTCAACCGGTTGAACCGCTGAACCGCCGTCCGATTTTAAATCACTTGTCCAATGTAGAAATGGCAATCGGGTCAGGCTATAGGGCAAAATCGGATCAGGTCGGGCCGACCATAAAATCCATCGAGGCGATTTTTTCAATGCCCAAACTGACCCGTGTAATGCATTTTACGCCTGGCTAGCCGGACCAAATAGGCTCGGGCCTTTTTTAGTCTATAAATTTTTGATCCAGTCTAGCCTTACATTCGGGCCGTTCGGAATTGCCTGCCCTAGTCCTATCACCTATGTAACAAATTTTGTTGGTCACTACATTATAATATTGTTTGAATGTAGACAAGGGGAGAAAAGAGTTGCAACAAGACAGAAAAAAAGGTCTGAATAGTTTGCCTTTTTGCATTTGTGTTTTTGGCTCGATTTTATTAAGTACAAAATATTCATACTTTGCCCTTCTCTCACACCTAACACCATTTGTCACTTTAATCTTCTTGAACTATTATTATTATTATCACATTTTTTTCCTGAACATGATGAAACTCTCAAAATTAAAGAAGACCTTATTAGGAAACGACAAAAATAAACGTTGGTCTATAAATTGTGAAAAGAAAAATCCTCCAAAATATACATATTTTTTTTTTTTAGTTCATTCAGTTTTAAAATTTTAATTTGTCTCTAACATTAATTTATGGGGAAAATAAGATTTTTAGTCCTGTAAGTTGGACATGTTTTAGAATTAGTCCTCTAAATTGTCACATTCATTTTTAGTCCTTTAACTTTCAAATTTCTAGATATTCATCCTTTAACTTAACAATTTTATTTTTGGTCCTATAACGTAACATATTTCAGAAATTTGGTCCTATAACTTAACATATTTTAGAAATTTGGTCATGTAACCTTTTTTTTAGGGAATTTAGTAATATAACTTAACAATAGTTAAATTTAATTAATTTATTAAAAGGTTATTTCTAAATTAATTTTATTTTTCAAATCGAATGATTTTAATTAACAATTAATTTTTTTAAAATAAATAATTATTTTTAATTTAATTAATTTTTAAAAAATATTTAAGCATTAATTTTTAAACCTTCTCAATTAAATGCATCTTGTACACTAGTCTACAAATCACATTTCTTGGAGATAATTATCCTCACCAAAGGTTAATTGCATAAATATGACAAATTATTCTTAAGTTACTAATTTGATGTAATTATTTTAATTTTCCTAGAATTCATTAATTATTTTAGAAATTTCTATTTATTTAAACTTTTTATTAATCAAATTAATTTAATTTTAATTGTTTTTATAATTTAATTAGTTTCCAAACATTGAAATTTAATTATTTTATATTTGGTCCTATAAAATAGTTAAATTTAACTATTGCTAAGTTATAGGACTAAATTTCTAAAATATATTAAATTGTAGGACCAAATTTCTGAAATATGTTAAGTTTTAGGACCAAAAATAAAATTGTTAAGTTAAAGGACTGAATAACTAGAAATGTGAAAGTTAAAGGACTAAAAAATGAATGTGACAATTTAGAGGACCAATTCTCCAAAAGGTCCAACTTACAGGACTAAAAATCTTATTTTCCCTTAATTTATGTATCTAAAAGTCCAACTTTTTAAAATTAAAGCATTATTAATGCAAACAACCTTAAGAAAAAAACCCTACCAGGAATCAGCTCTATACTTTATTCTTGAGAAGTTTAAGGGTAACTTAGTCAAGAAAAATAACTCCATTTTCATGCTTTTGTAAACATTGATATTGGAATGGGTTTTTTAGATTTAAAAGTACTTTGATAAATTTTCTGGATATAAAACTTAATCGTTATTAATTTTCTAAAAGCCTTTTAAGCTTTGTTATGTGCAGCACAATAATAATATTGAGAAATTGCCACACTTGTCCACTTTCCAGTAAAAATACCATAAAATACGCTCCAATCACTTTTGTACTCATTTTTTTCTTTTTAAGCTCTTGCATATTTTTTTCGTTATTTTATGTTTTTTTTTTCTTTTTTTTGTTCTTGTATTGCTTTATATGTTATACTAGAACAACACCCGTGTGTTACACGGAATTGTCAAAAAATAAATTTTGTGTCGCAAACTCTGGTAGTTATAAGAGATCCAAAATAATAATTAAAATACTAAAAAATAAATTTAAAAATTAGAAGAGTTTCATACAATATTTCACTTCAAATTCTAAAAAACTTCTTTGTAAACTACATTATTTCTTCTATTTGAAAGTGTCAATCACATCCTCGTCACAACAACGAATTTTCAAGTTTGTATTAATTTTAAATGGTTGAAAGAGTACAATTTCAATCTTTAAATATTTTTACGCAAATAGGAAAAATCTCTATAAAATTATTTATCTGTGCTAATTTCAAATATTCGGTCGTAGTTTGCTTTTGCACAGAAGCTAATAAATTAGTTATGGTGAAAATAATGAATATTTTACATGCTTAAAAAATAATATTTAATATAATTGCTATACCCCCGTAAATGATTTAAATCACAATTAAAAGTATAATAAGTATTGGAGATAATAATTAAAATTATATCCTTGGTTTTTGTATCATAATAATATTTAAATCAGAATTAATTTACAAACTCAAAAATAACTTCCTAATTTTATATCCTTGATTTTTGGGATTATTTAATTTGTTGATTAAATGTTTGATTGGATTTTATTAGTTATATATGGAAATAGGAAATTTAATTATTAAGTTGATAATAAATTGATAGTAAATTGATATAGTAAATCAATTTATAATTGGAAGAATAAAGTGGTGGCATTGTGTGCCACGTGGCTAAATGTGAAGGTGCCACGTGGCTAAATGTGAAGGTGACACGTGGATTTGAAAGAATAAGGTGTTGACACGTGTATCAAATTGCTTAGGTGAAGACATGTGGCAGCTTGTTTTTTCGTTTAGTATATAGGGTTGATATGTTGCCTCAGTGTTGTTTAAATTTGAATCTTTGTTGTTTTGATGTTTCAAAACAACTTTTATATTGTTTTTAGCTCATGTATTGTTTTGTACATTATTTCTATTGTTTCTGTGTTGTTCTATAATATTTTTAATGTTGTTCTAATAATTTTTTTTGTTGTTTCTATGTAGTTTTCAATGTGCAAATACAATTTTTACCTATTTTTAAGCTCTTTTTATTCATGTGGTGTTTTAAATTTTGTTTTATGTTGTTTCTGGGTTGTTTCCATCTGTTTTAAATATTGTCCTGATGTTTCTTTATTGTTTCCACGTAGTTTTCGATGTTTAAATACGATTTTTACCTATTTTTAAGCTCTTTTTGCTCATATGGTGTTTTCTATATTGTTTCTGGTTTGTTTCTTGGTTGTTTCCATATTTTTTATGTTTTCATGCATTGGATTAAAAATTGTATTGTGTTTTTTTATTCATGTTGTTCCTATATTATTTTCAATTTGTTTGGTTTTTTAATATGTGTTGTTTTATGTGTATATTTCTTGTTTTTTTTTACAAGATTTCAAGTATAAAATGGATTATTAACGGGGGCAAAATTTATTTTTTCACTGGAATTTTATTAGAAGAAACCTGTTTGTAACATGTTCAAACAATCTTGAAATAACAACATAAAAAGTCCGAAAAAATTGGCAGGAGCGTAAATTTATCCAAAAAAAGGGTGGGATCATAATTTTGTCAAAAAAAATACCGAAAAACGTAAAAGCTGTCTTTTTGTCGAAAAGTGGGGCAATAATATCCTTAACCCAATAATATTTGGGTGAGCTCTATATGAGCTGTTTTGAGCTAAAAAGGGAAAACTTATTAGCCCAATTCGAGCTTATATTATGTTGGCAAAAACTTATATATGACGGTCTTACGTATCATTTTTTATTGGAAGGGTCGCGCCCAATCCGATGCATAAGACCATTTTAATTATTATTATTTTTAAATTTTTTTCCTGCTTTCTCTTTGTGTTTTTGGATCCTCTATCTCCTTCACGAAAAGTCCTCTCTTTTTCTCATTTTTCATTTCTTTCTTCTTTTCCCCTCATTTCTAGCTTCTTTCCTTTTCTTTTTTTCCCGTGCGATCTTTGCTTCTGAACCTTTTGGTAGCCCATGACTACTTCTTTCTATTTTATATCTATGAGTTTTTTTCCGCTATTAATGACCTGGAGAAACTTCTTTTTTCACTCATTTCATCATATAATGCAGGTTTTTAAGCTTTGAACTTTATCAATGGAGATTTTCAGTTTCAAATCTGAATATTTTTTATCCTCTTGAAGCTTTGATTTTTGCCACAAAAATGAAAGGAGAAGAAGAAGAAAAACAAAGAAAAAGAGGAGTAGAAGAAGGAAAAAAAGAAGAAGAAGAAAAAAGAGAAAAAAGAAAAGCATAACTGAAAACCATCATCGAAAAGTATCACATGTTGGACTGAAAAATATTAATGTTTTAAGTGAAAATATTACATGTTGAATTAAATATCATTACATGTGAATTGAAAAACACTACAGTTTTATATGACAAGCATTATACGTTTAAATGAAAACTATAACATGTTAACCTGCAAAGTATACATATTGAACTAAAAAGTATTACACATTTAAGTGAAAAATATTACATATTGAATTAAAAAGTATTACAGTTTTAAATAAAATATATTACAACTTTGAGTGAAAAAATATTACACGTCGAACTGAAAAATATTACACGTTGAACTAAAAAGTATTACTTATTTGGAGAAAAATATACAGACTTGAGTGTGCGACGGCATGCACACAACAACTGTTCTCCTCTATCTTTCTTCCTTTCATCTTCCTTTTCCATTTTTTTCTATTTTCTTTATTTTTCCAATCCATTGTTTTCATGTCTGATTTGAAAGAAGTTTCAAATGGGAAAAGAAGTTTCAAATATGAAATTTTGAAACTTCCATTAATGGAGTTCTAAAGTTTCTTCACCAAATACCATTAATTGACTGTGATGGAAAGAAGAAAATATAAAATCACTCTAATTTAGATTATATTTATTTTGATAAGTGCTTTGTTTGTGTATTTTTAATCAATTTCTATTTTTCACAGACGATGATATACAGATGGAATTGCAGGAAATAGTGAAGTTAAGAGATGGAGAGCAATTACAGAAAGACTCCAGAGTTTTCGAAGAGAAGAAGGGTTGATAGGTCTGAGTTGTGGTGGAAGTTAAAGAGAGTACTTTGAAGAGGACGTTTGAGACACAATTTATCACCAAATTAGGATTAATCAATTATCAAATATTCACATGTGTGTGTGAGAGTGAGAGAGATAGAAAGTGTGTTTGTTGGGGCTTATTGGGTTGGGTATGGATCAAAGTTTGACTGTTGGGATTCGTTTCACGGATTTAGACCTGTGAAACGGTTTCATAAGAGACTCTATCAATGGTTTCAATCTAATACGGTGTTTCTTCTCGTACAATCCCTCATTGATCCGGTCGTATATTAGGCCTGCCTGGTCCGACCTGATCCCTCCTCCAGACCGTGGAGGTGCCGCCCCAAAGCCGAGTAAGGCATCAAGCCTAAAGTATACACCTGACCTGACCTAACTTATTAGGTCTGCTTGGTCCAACCTGATCCCTCATCGGAGCATGGAGATGCTGCCAAAACCAAGAAAATAAGGCATCGGACCTAGAATATGCACCCGACCTGACCTATGTGACAGATGTCTAGGTACGACCTGACAGCCACTAACTAGCCGATTGGAACCCTCCTTTTGAGAGGAGCGAGGTGACATAAAGTTGTCAGTGTTAGGATCGAGTTGGGTAGCATTTAATGCTCTCTTAAGATGACCTGCAAGGCATTAAATGCAGACTAGGTGAGACCTATCAGGCATTAAATGCCGCATAAGCAAGACATGGCAGGCATTAATAAGGCATGGGCCCAATCTTTAGGAGCTTTAAATATCTCACGAGTTTGATTTGACAGGAGAAGCTAAAGGCCAAAGATCGATCGACATTTAGTTACTCGTATGGTAGGTCGGGAATATATGAACCGTCACCCAGAAGGTATAGCCACTCAGGGAAGAACACGTGGCCTGGTGGGGTCTTAGGAAAAGCTATAAATAAGAAGAGAAGGGAGAGATTGAGGCATCTTTTTCATACATACATTTCTATATACATTCCTTTACACACTTATATCTATTTTTCTCTCTCACTTACTAACTTGATCGTCGAAGTGCTAATGCCGGAACTCCTCTGGTTGTCTTTTTCAGGCTAGCAAGAGGTCAAGCTGGGAATACGATCAGATCTTGGAAACAAGACCTTATCAAGTGGCGCCGTCTGTGGGAAAGTTGTAGGTATTAAGGTGTGAAAATGAGTGCTATTGGCTAGGGGTCTTGGGGAAGGGACTGGTGGAGGACGGGCGGGGGCTAGCTACGCCGCCGGGGGTATTAGGAGAGGTGGATAGGAGTGGTGTGGCTCCAGGGGTAATCTTGACCCCTTTGACAGACGGGTTGCCTACTAGGAACCTAAACTCTGCCTTCGTAGAATTAACCATTAATGTAACACAGGCGCAACTGTCAGATCTTATGACAGAAGCGGTGGGGGCGGTTTGGGCTAAGAAGAGAGCGGGGTAATGGATAAAGGAGTCGAGGAGAGAAGACCTGTGGCTAGGCAGGTTGAGGGGCGAGCGGAGAGAGAAGAAAGACTTGTTATGGCCCGGGAGGAGGGAGAGATGGAGGTGTTGCAGAGAGAGGTTAGAGAGATGAAGAGGAGGATGTCTGGGCAAGCGATGGTGAAGAAGGGAATTCCATTTCGCGATGAGGTGATGGCCGATGAGTTACCCAATAGTTTCAGGGCATTAAACTACGACTATGATAGGGCAAGCGATCATTGGGAGCATGTGTGCAGGTTTGAAAACCCAGCAACGGTTTAGTAGCTACCAGCGGGCTCTATTGGATCCTTTGATGAGTTCAGTTTGGCGTTTTTACATCAGTTTGCTAGCTCAAGAAAGCATCAAAAGACAACCTTAAATCTATTCGGGATAAAACAAGGGGAGAAAGAGTCGCTGAGGGCTTACGTAAAGAGGTTCACTACAGCGTCTCTGGAGGTACCTTCGGCTACTCAGGAAGTGCTCTCTAGTGCCTTGTCTCAGGGACTCAGAGAGGGGGATTTTTTCTGATCCGTGGCCAAGAGGTCAACCAAAAACTTTGATGATTTATTGGCAAGAGCGAAGAAGTATGTCAACCTAGAGGAGGCGCATAAGGGGAAGAAAGAGGAAAGTCGAGATAGGAAAATGGATAGGATAGAAAGCTTACCTGAGAAGGCAAAGTAGACCCGGGAGCCTGAGGGAGGTCCAGGTCTTTTGAGTAGAGCCTTGGATGCGCGGAGGTATACTCCCCTAGTTGCGCCCCGAGCTCAGGTCTTAATGGCCACGGCAGGGCACAAGGAGTTGCATTGGCCAACGAATTATTCTGCAGTACCCACAAAGCTTTGGTCAAATTTCTTTTGCGAGTTTCACAATGATTACGGGCACACTACGGAAGAATGTAGGCATTTGCGGGATGAGATCGAGCGGATGGTAAGGAAGGGATGGTTGCATAACTGGGTAAAATTGAAAAGATCTGCTGGTGCGGGTGGAAGCTCGCGGGCGCATGTAGGTCATGTCGGGGAAAGATCTGGTGCTCCCCCTAAGGCTCCAGCAACATCTAAGGGGACTATAAATATGATTGTGGGGGGACCCATAGATGGAGACTCTAACCGAGCTAGAAAAGCTCACGCAAGAAGGGCGGAGGAGATGGTGCTGGATATTGGAGGGCCAGGGCTGCCGGACATATCTTTCGGATAGGTTGATGTGGGTCCAGGAGGGATGCACAATGATGCTCTGGTAATTACCGCAAACATAGCAAATTTTGAAGTAGCCAGGGCCATGGTGGACACGGGAAGCTCTGTAAACATATTGTTCTATGACGCATTCTTGAGAATAGGGCTTGAGATGGAGGTAAAGCCGGTGGAGATAGCCCTCTTCGGATTTGGCGGAGGGGTGGTGGAGCCAATGGGACAGGCCACGTTACCCATGTCACTACGTACTCTGCCTACCCAAAATACGCGCATGGTAACTTTTCTTGTGGTTGATTTTTATTCTAGTTATAATGTTATAATTGGTAGACATGTCCTCAATGCATTTCAAGCTATTGTGTCTACGTTCCATATCAAAACTCAAGTTCCCGGGGGAAGAAGGGATAGGAAAGGTAGTAGGAGATCCCCTGGCGGCGAGAAAGTGTTATGTCGAAGCGGTCCGAAAGGGGGATCAGAAAAAATCAAAGCGAAAGGTAGTCGAGCTGGACAAAGAGACAAAACCCATTAAGATAGGAAAAAAGGAAAAAAAAGAAAGATCCGGATGTGCTGTCTTTAAGGCCGGGAGAAGAATTGATGGCGATATCGATAGTACCAGGGGTGGAGGAGAAGGTGACCAGGGTAGGCACACGATTGGGGGTTGAGCTCACTGCCTAGGTCGTGCAATGTCTTAGAGAGAATAATGATGTGTTTGCATGGACCCCGCAAGACCTGTTGGGGGTCGATCCGAGCCAGGTGACTCATCATTGAATGTGGACTCGGGTAGGAGACCAGTAAAGCAAAAGAAGAGACCGTTTGGTTACGAAACAGATAAGATAATCCAGGAAGAAGTTGATGTTCTGATAAAAGCAGGACATATTAAACAAATTCGCCTCCCGAGTGGTTATCAAACACTCGGTCTTTGTACCAAAGGGGATAAATTCAGAATGTGCATTGACTTTCGCGATCTAAATAAGGCTTGCCCAAAGGATCATTACCCATTGCCGGATTGATCGGTTGGTAAACTCTCTCATGGGTACGAGCTATTAAGTATGATGGATGCATACCGGGGTATCACCGATCGAGGTTAGCGAAGAGGATCAGGAGAGGGTGAGTTTCATAACATCATCAGGGACGTATTGCTATGTGGTCATGCCATTTAGGTTGAAGAACGCCGGAGCTACTTATCAGAGGTTAATGGATAGGATGTTCAAAGGTCAATTAGGGCGCAACATGGAGGTTTATATAGATGACATCTTTGGTAAAAAGCAAGCGAGCGGAGTCTCATACCCAAGATTTAGCTAAAACTTTTGCAAGATATTGAGGAAGTTTGGAATGAAGCTAAACCCGTGAAGTGCTCTTTCTGGTCGCCGGGAAAGCTTTTTAGGATTTATGGTAACAAAAAAGGGAATCGAGGTCAACCCGCAAAAGTGAAGGCGGTGGTAGAGATGAAATCACCGACAAGAGTGAACAAGGTGCAACAATTGACAGACGGATTGCAGCCCTCAATAGGTTTATATCTAAGTCTGCAGAATGGAGCTTGCCCTTTTTCAAAATCTTGAGGAAGGCCAAGAAATTCGAATGGACAACGGAATGCGAGGTGGCCTTTAAAGAGTCAAGGCCGTCTTAGCTCGCTTACCATTGTTGACTAAGCCAAGTGTATGTGAGGACTTGTACCTATATTTATCGAGAGGAGAAGGTGCGGTTAGCTCGATGGTCTTAATAAGGAGGAGGAAACAAGCAAATGCCGATCTATTATATCGAAAAAAGTACTTCATGGGCGGAGGGACGATACTCGAGGCATTGAAAAGCGAGTCTAAGACCGTGACCGCGGCTCGTAAGCTTAGGCCTTACTTCTTGTCACACAAAATCATAATACTTACCAACCTGCCCTTAGGGCATATAATGGATAAACCTGAGGTGTCAGGGCGAATGATTAAGTGGGCGTGAGTCGAGAGTTTGTCCGGAATATCGACCTAGGGTGGCCATAAAGGCTCGGTGTTGGCTGATTTCTTGCAAGAGATGAAAGGAGAAGAGAAGAAGGCCTTGTGGTTATTGCATGTGGATGGATCTATGTCGGTTAATGGAAGTGGGGCAGGAATAGTGCTAACCAGCCCTGGGGGGTAGACTTTGAATTCGCCGTAAGATTTGAGTTCAAGGCATCTAATAATGAGGCGGAGTACGAAGCTCTGATAAGAGGATTAAAAATGGCGATAGATCTGGGTATTGGGGATTTGAGAGCCTATTCCGACTCTATCTTGTTACCAATCAGGTCGGGGGAAGTTTTGAGGTAAAAGAGGACCGCATGAAAAGATATGTACAAGTCATCTCGGAACTGACCAAAAAATTTTAAAGGTTTGGACTCGAGCAGATCTCGAGGGAGGAAAATACCAAGGCTGATCACTTATCTAAGATCACTAGCTCGGCCAAGGAGGGAAGTCAACGAAAGATAACAATATTGTCAGATGCTTCCCCAAGTATTGGGTTGGAGGTCATGGAGATAGGAGGAGGGGATGATTGGAGAATAGACATACATAGGTATCTTAATATGGAAGAGCTACCGGAGGATAAGAAGAAGGTCGAGAGGATAAAGGCTAGGGTTGTCAGATTTTGCTTAATTGCGGGTTGGTTATATAAGCAATCATTGTCACTCCGTACCTGGGGTGTCTATCGTTAGAAGAGGGCGAGTATGTGTTGAGAGAGATTCATGAGGGAGCTAGTGGATCACATGTAGGAGGTCTGGCCTTAGCCAAGAAAGCCTACAGGGCTGGATATTTTTGGCCCAAAATGAAAGAAGTTGCGGAAGACCTGGTAAAGCGGTGTGAGAAATGTCAGAAGCATTAGGGGTGATGAGTTCACCCTGCCCTTTTTCAAAGTGGGGCATTGATATTGTCGGACATTTCCCCATCGCCTCAGGACAGCGGAAGTTTCTCATAGTAGCGATGGATTATTTCAAAGAAATGGGTAGAGGCGGAACCGTGAGAATCTCGAGAGAAGCGGATCAAGAACTTTATATGGAAAAACTTGGTCAAACGGAGTTCGGATGGCCTAGGGATTTGGTGTCGATAATGGGATGCAATTTCAAGGAAAAGCAATTCGCAAGTGGTTGAAAGAAATGAAGGTTAAGCGACATTTTACTTGAGCACACCCCAAGCAAACGGACAGTCGGTTACCAATAGGTCATTGGTGAGAGGAATAAAGGCAAGGTTAGGCAGTAATGGAGGTGGATGGGTAGAAGAGTTACATTCAAGACTATGGTCATACAGACGACGACTAAATAGGCCTCGGGAAACTCCGTTTAATCTTGTTTACGGGACGGAAGCAGTAATACCCGCAGAGATAGGAATGGCGACGCACCGCATACACAATTTCAACAAAGAAGAGAATTCGAAATTAATGAGGAAAGCCCTGGATGAGGTGGATGAAGTCAGAGACCGGGCATATAATATGATGGAAATCAGCAAACAACTCTTGAAGAAGAAGGCGTCATGACGAGAAAAGTAAAGAAGAGACGTTTTCAGGAGGGAGATCTGGTCCTGCGACAGGCTGATGCTCTAAAGCCCGTGGGAAAGTTAGAAGCAAATTAGGAAGGGCCCTGCAAGATTACGAAGATAGTGGTGAAAGGGGCATACGAGCTGGAGGATGGGCTGGGAAAGAAGTTACCTAGGCCTTGGAACGTGAATCATTTAAGGAAATTTTATGTGTAACTTGTATTGCGGCCAAAATGAATGAAGTTTAACCTGTTTTGATATCTCATGTTGTCAGACACAATTAAACCCTCAGAGGTCGAGCTGAGCTCGAGCCACCTTGGGTCTCTTAGCAAAAATTTTGAAAATTTTGCAAGGCACAATTAAACCCTAAGGGGTCGAGCTGAGCTCGAGCCACCCTGGGTCCCTTAGCAAAAATTTTGAAAATTTTGCAAGGCACAATTGAACCCTGTTCACTTGGTTGTATACCATTGATTTGGGCTTCCTAGACTTGAGTTTTGTGTTGTTTTTGAGTATTTTGAGTCGTTTTTGTTATATCTCATAGGTTAGGCATTAATTTCTATTGTTTCGAGTCATTTGAGAGGCCAAGCCATGTTGAGGGCCAATTATATTGAGTCTAGAGTCATTTTAATGAGTCGTGTGTCAAAAGAAGCAAGGATGATCAAACAACGAAAGATTGATTTGAAGAAACATCCAAACGCGTCTAGAATTTCTAAGATCTTGCTGCCAGTTTTAGTATTTTGGTCATAACTTTCTCTACAAAATTGATATTGAGCTGATTAAAGTGGCTATGGAAAGCTACGAGAGAGAGCTACAACTCTTATGAAGACACCCGAGAGTGTTGTACGGGCGGCTATGCTTCTCCCCTTGACGCTGCTATGGCCTAAACCACGAAAAAGGGCCATCCGGTTTTGTGTTTTTTGCCGCAGTGCCCATTTTCGAGCCCGCAGCGCTTGTGGGCGGGCAAAACAATAAAAGTCCGATTTTTGGATCTAAAAGGAGGGTACTATAAATAGATACATGGGAGGCTTGATCTAGGGCATGGAGGACACTTGGGGATGAAAACCAACACCACCAAGATACAAGGGAAGAGTTGGGGAAGAGGATTGAAGACATTTATCATCTAGAAATAGATAAGATTCTTCATTAATCTCTTTAATTCTTTCTTTGTTGTTTCTTGTATATCATTTGAGATGCATTCTCATTTGATTATGGGTATTTGTATTTTCATCATGAGCTAAACTTTATAATTCTAGAGGGATGATGTAATCTATGTTTGAACTTATATTTTGATATAGTGGTTTGTCAATCTAGATTTCCCAATCTATTTGTGCTATTTGGATTTATTGCTTCTAAATTACTTGATCAATAATTTAGAGTGTTTGGTGTATTTGATTTGTGATTGAGAGAGGTAATTGAATACATTACTTTGAAATAGCATAACCTAGGATTTCATAGAATTGAGAGATTTGTGAATCCTTTGAAGTCATCAACCAAGATTCATAGTTTTTATTGAGATTTCAATTGGTGATTTTTTATAGAGATATTGATTTCCCAATTGTGATCTAAAATCATTTGGCACTCGAGAGAGGAAATGATTATTGTAGAAATCTAGACTTATAAATTGGTAATTTGTGATTGGTATACCATATTGATAATATAAGGGAAAACTAGATTCATCACACCTCTAGAATTCACTCTCCCATAGATTTAGATGTTTATATTTTGATTAGTTATATCTAGTTGTTTTTATTTATAAATTGAGACATCCATCTATTATTGATCTGTCAAATATAGCATAGGTAATTTATACTTGGTACTTATACACGCATTCCCTGTGGATACGACAACCCTACTCATATCACTATATTAAAACTTGACAACCGTACACTTGCGGTTAGAAAAATCCCTAACAAGTTTTTGGCGCCGTTGCTGGGGAATGTGTTTTGTGTGATATCAAGGTTGATTGCCTAGTTGTAATTTGACTATTTTTTTGTTTTTTTTTGTTTTTTTTTTTTAATTTTGTGTAATTTTTTTAGGCACATCGTTGGATGGAATTATAATGTATGCATATATGTGGCCAACCGATGATGCTACTGTGATTTTTGGAAGTCAAAGTGTGAACCATTTTGTTCCTTATTATCCACCTCAAGAAAATGTATGGACCCAAAATATGGCAAATCATGAAACCTTTCATCAGCCACAAGAACAATTGTCTAGCTTGGAAGAAATACTTTATCAATTTCTAGATGATTGTGAGGCAAGAAGACGACAAGATGAGATAAAGCGTCGATCAGAGTTGGAAAAGAATCTTGCTGAGTTTATCGAAGAGTGTAAGATAAGAAATCGAGAAAGTGATGATAGATTACTACAAACCGAGGCAATCATTCAACAAATTGAGATTACATGTCAAACTATGTCAAAGTTACTCCAACAAATGATTGACCAACTTAATAATGAAGAGTCGTCATCATTCTTGGGAACTGGTGAAATAGAAAATCATGAACATGAATTGCCCATTATGAAAAAGGTGGACGTCCTTCAAAATTTGAAGGAGACTTTTGAAGAGCGCAATCCGATCTTACAAGAGGAGGAGCCACATCAAATTAACTCGGGGAATATCTCTATCTCTCACTCAATTGAAAATCCTCATATTGACAAAAATATGTGCACTCTAGATGTAAGGTTCAATACAAATGTATCAAATTTTAAGAAGCATACACTTGAAGAAACAATGTTTGAAAATGGTGATCAATTAACATGTTCACGATTTCATGATATTTAATGTGAGTAAAGATAGAAATATCTTTACTATGATTGATAAACCATTTTTCATCATTAGGAACACATTTTTGATTTCCAAAAGACCATCAACATTCGAATCCTTAATCATCCACGTCTTATATACACTAAAGGATCGCTTATACTTTGTTGGAAAATACAAAGGCGTGGCATGATCGACACTTGTTTTTGGATCCTGGATTGAGTAAAATAAAAGTCCGGCTAAAGACTTTAAATTTAGTGCTTCTTGGGAGGCAACCCAAGCTCATTTTACTTGCTTTCATAGTTTGATTAGTTAGAATGTTTGTGTTTTATTAGAAGTAGTCATGTTGCATCTCACCCCTATCCCTCTTGCATGCTCATTACGCGATTCTTGTGAAATTATGTGCAAAAGGTGCTTATTGTGATAGTATTTAGATGCATTGAAATTTTGGCATAATTTGATATTTAATTGCATATACATCATTTACCTTGATTTATGCCCACCATGTGTTTGATAAAATGCCTCAATGAGAAATTTAACACTTTTGCATACCCTTCTTGGTTGATTGCTTGGAGGAGTTCACATGTCGATCACAATTATATAACATTGATGCAGCTCCCATGGCCTTCACATGATATTGTGGTACTTTACTCCATTGCTCGTTTCCACGTTTGGTTTTGTTTGACAGGTTGGTATTGTGCCTCCTAAATCATAGAAAGGCAAGGAAAAAGCCACCGACCCTATGGAGTGCTACCAATTGCCCTGTTGCTTCTCTTTTACCCCACGATTCCGACGAGGAGTTGCACCTCTTCCATTGAGGACAATGGTTATATTAAGTTTGGGGGAGTGGTAATACCTTTTTCAGTTTGTGATCTTCTTCGTGTTTTTTTGTGTCTTGTATATTTGCTTTGAGTTGAGTCGAGTCGAGTCATTTATTGAACTGTAGAACTGCATGACTAAGTGAATTTGTCAAATATGAGTTAAACGGTCAAAAGAGCATGTGTTTGAGCGGTGATCTATGTTTCGTTCCATTAATTCCATCTACATGCATAATTCAATTGATTTATTTGAAAATGATTTATGAAGTTGAGTGTTTCTTATATGATCCCACCGGATTCTAGAACTTGTCTGATCACTAGTCGAGGCGAAATCCTAGGTGAAGTAACATTAAGGAAATGATTTAGGCTATCTTTGAACAAACTAGAGCAAAAAATGCCTACCTTTATATTATATATTTTCACTAGTGTCCCCTTTGAGCCTGTTAAACCCGTTCTTTGGCAACCAAATCTTATACCTTGAGCCTACATGGGAAAATCCTAATGACCCATCACTCATACACACAAAATGTTGAAGGTTGAGGAGGGTATGATAAGTAGGGTATATGTTCACTTGCATGAAGTTGCCGAGAAAAAAAAAATATAATCCCTCATGTGTAAAAAAAAATAAGTTTGGGGGTTTCGAAAAAAAAAATCAGTGAATTTAGGCTCATAAAAGGAGAACAGTGGAGAATTCAACAAAAGTGAAGGTAGCTATTTTGTTTGGCAATTGGTGATTTGAAGTGATAATTGTGTGTTTGGGTGAGTTGAGCCACTTAATCCTATATTTTCCTACCTTACCCTAAGCCCACATTACAAGCCTTGAAAGTCCTATTGATCCTTGTGTTACATTAGCCTACATTAGTGGAGATTAGTGTGAATGACAAGCTTATGGAATCCGGTAAGCATTTCATCTGGATATTCAGAAAGTGGATCATTTTGATAACACTTGATTGCATGAATCTATTTGAATAATGTAAATGGAATTGGCATGAACATTCAACACATTTGATCACAATGTCAAAACACATGCTTGATTGATAGTGAAATGAGTATGAGACAAATGATATTGGTTGTGAAGTTTTGCAGTTTGTTTGTATTATTGTGTCATGTATTTTTCATTTTAGAGTTGTAATTGCTTGAGGACAAGCAATATTCTAAGTTTGGGGGTATTTGTTCACTTAGTTGTATACCATTGATTTGGGCTTCCTAGACTTGAGTTTTGTGTTGTTTTTGAGTATTTTGAGTCGTTTTTGTTATATCTCATAGGTTAGACATTAATTTCTATTGTTTCGAGTCATTTGAGAGGCCAAGCCATGTTGAGGGCCAATTATATTGAGTCTAGAGTCATTTTAATGAGTCGTGTGTCAAAAGAAGCAAGGATGATCAAACAACGAAAGATTGATTTGAAGAAACGTCCAAACGCGTCTGGAATTTCTAGCACTGGCAGGTTTTAGTATTTTGGTCATAACTTTCTCTACAAAATTGATATTGTACTGATTCAAGAGGCTATGGAAAGCTAAGAGAGAGATAGAACTCTTATGAAGACACCCAAAGCAAATTCGGACGTTTGGATGACGCTACGGTGAAAAAGAGGCGTTGCGGCGAACAACGCGAGCCGTAGCGCCCAAAACGGAGCGCCGCGCAGCGCCGAGAGTGTTGTACGGCGCTGCAGCTCCGACACTGAAAAAGGGCCGTCAGGTTTGTGTTTTGGCACTGCAGTGCCCATTTTCGAGCGCTGCAGCGCCCGTGGGCGGACAAAACAATAAAAGTCCGATTTTTGGATCTAAAAGGAGGGTACTATAAATAGATACATGGGAGGCTTGATCTAGGGCATGGAGGACACTTGGGGATGAAAACCAACACCACCAAGATACAAGGGAAGAGTTGGGGAAGAGGATTGAAGACATTTATCATCTAGAAATAGATAAGATTCTTCATTAATCTCTTTAATTCTTTCTTTGTTGTTTCTTGTATATCATTTGAGATGCATTCTCATTTGATTATGGGTATTTGTATTTTCATCATGAGCTAAACTTTATAATTCTAGAGGGATGATGTAATCTATGTTTGAACTTATATTTTGATATTGTGGTTTTTCAATCTAGATTTCTCAATCTATTTGTGCTATTTGGATTTATTGCTTCTAAATTACTTGATCAATAATTTAGAGTGTTTGGTGTATTTGATTTGACAGTTGAGAGAGGTAATTGAATACATTGCTTTAAAATAACATAACCTAGGATTTCATAGAATTGAGAGATTTGTGAATCCTTTGAAGTCATCAACCAAGATTCATAGTTTTTATTGAGATTTCAATTGGTGATTTTTATAGAGATATTGATTTCCCAATTGTGATCTAAAATCATTTGGCACTCGAGAGAGGAAATGATTATTGTAGAAATCTAGACTTATAAATTGGTAATTTGTGATTGGTATACCATATTGATAATATAAGGGAAAACTAGATTCATCACACCTCTAGAATTCACTCTCCCATAGATTTAGATGTTTATATTTTGATTAGTTATATCTAGTTGTTTTTATTTATAAATTGAGACATCCATCTATTATTGATCTGTCAAATATAGCATAGGTAATTTATACTTGGTACTTATACACGCATTCCCTGTGGATACGACAACCCTACTCATATCACTATATTAAAACTTGACAACCGTACACTTGCGGTTAGAAAAATCCCTAACAAACCCTGAGGGGACGAGCTGAGCTCGAGCCACCTTGGGTCCCTTAGCAAAAATTTTGAAAATTTTGCAAGGCACAATTAAACCCTGAGGGGTCGAGCTGAGCTCGAACCACCTTGGGTCCCTTAGAAAAAAATTTGAAAATTTTGCAAGGCACAATTAAGCCGTGAGGGGTCGAGCTGAGCTCGAGCCACCTTGGGTCCCTTAGCAAAAATTTTGAAAATTTTGCAAGGCACAATTAAGCCCTGAGGTGTCGAGCTGAGCTCGAGCCACCTTGGGTCCCTTAGCAAAAATTTTGAAAATTTTGCAAGGCACAATTAAGCCCTGAGGTGTCGAGCTGAGCTCGAGCTACCTGGGGTCCCTTAGCAAAAATTTTGAAAATTTTGCAAGGCACAAACCCTGAGGGGACGCAAATCAACTAAGTTATCAAGACTTTGAAAATTCATGACAAACAGGATGATCTGGGGGGAAGAAGAGATACAATAATACAGGCAAAGGGAAATATTATTAAGCAAAGGCATATTGACAAGACTTACAAAGCATAGCTATAATCCTGAACATTAATATCCCCAGCATTTGGGTCAACCCCATCAGGAGTGCCCTCACTATCACTACTTAAAGTCTAGGGAACTTGTGATTGAAGGGGTACAACAGAAATGGGGGTAACAGAGGGAAGGGCAGAGCTGGATGCAAGGTTCGCTGGTGGCTCGACCTCAGGAGTTGGCTCAAGAGCAGCTAGCTCTTTGATGGTCAGAAAAGGTCGAATCTCCAGTGTGTAGCCTTTGCCTTCAGCTCTCTTGCCATCACTAGCATACCTTGTTTGAGATAAGGAAGGGTTGCTTCTGCAATCTTGTCCTGATACTCATCCGAGGCTAGGAATTTCTCCTTCTCAAGGGCCCATTCGACCCTCCCTTGCTGAAGACCTGCAGCTCTTTCAAGGGGAAGTTGCTGCTTGGTCTTAAGTAACTCCTCCTCCACGCGTTTGTTTTCAGCTCGGGAGGCCGTAAGGTCAGCGTTGAGGTTGGTAACATGGCTCACATCACTGCGCAAATCATCCTCGAGTTTGGTAGCTCGGGCCTCAAGCTTCTTGAAATGAGTCTCCAGGATCTCGTTGGCACGACGCAGCTCGGTCGCATCAGTTAGGCCGCAGTGAGCATCTCGAACTACTTGGCTCATATTCAAAATCATCTACAAGCAAAAGCGGGGTTATAAATAACTTCAAATATAAAATTGCTAGAGCAAAGACCGCCGATATGTATAGCAAGTAATAAAGATTTTATGACATTACCTTAGAGGCATGATGAGCCATGTCGCGGATGCGAAGCTGGATATCGCCGGGAGTCAGAGCTCACTCGTCCCTAGGGGTCAGAAGATTTTCTACCCAAGTGGCGTTGAGCTTGGGAGTATTGATCGTTAGTGGAGAGTCCTCGGGAGTTGGGGTAAGGATGTCAGGAATGGAAAGGCAAGTTCGAGACGGTGAGGGGTGGGGGAGCCTAGAGGTAGAGGGCCGCTTACGGGGCCGCACTAGGTCAACCGTGGGAGAAGAGCTGCCGGTGGGATTAGTCTGTTCAACCATAGGGGCGTGGAGAGGGGGAAGATCTTCCCTGGGGTTGCTGGTCAGGGGAACATGTCCCTGGCCCTCGGTGCAAAGGCTGTTGAGAGGTTTTTCTTGTCTCAGCAGCTGAAGCCAACCTCTCCAACATTGCTTGCTCTGCATAAAGAGTAAAACGTTAAGCACAAACAAATACATCAAACTATATAGAACAATATCAAGGCAAATACCTAAGGTGCCGGGCAGGTCGGCTACTTTGGGACTCAGGCGAAAATGATAGAGCAAAGGACAAGAGTCGACCAAGAGCTGAGCATGATAAGGAGCATTATTTAAGCCGAGCTAGGGCCAGGACATGAGAAGGCGGTTTGGGGGATGACCTTGGTGAGGTAGGTCATCTAGCCACCTAGTTGGAAAGGTCCAAGGAGTAGGAGGAGAAACATAAAAGAAGCTTTTCTTCCAATTTTTGTGAGAGGAGGGAGTGCCATCTATAAACTTAGCCAGCCCTCGACTGATAAAGTAAAAGAAGCCAGGGGTGCTAGAATTTTTGGCTTGATAGAAGGTTCTCCATAAAGTCAAGGAACCTCACCGGAATGAGAAAGAATCATAAAAAAACTAACCATCGGTCGAATAGAGTTGGGAACAAGCTGGGTCAGAGGAATCCCGAAGCTCCTGGAGATCCCACATAATAGGTCGGGAATGGGAAACCTAAGCCATGCCTCTAATTGCTCAACGAAAAAGGTGGCGAATCCCTGAGGTGGGTTATGGGGTAGATCTGTAGATCCGGGAAGTAAAAGCTCATAATTTGAAGGAATCCCCGCGTTTATACGAAGATTACGAAGGGAATCTTTGGAGAGGGTACTAACAATGTTGGGCCGAGCATGATTATTTCTCGAGGAGGCCATGCGAATCTCCAGAGAAAAATGTGTATTAAACTCCCTACGCAAATTAGCTAAAGAATGGCGTGAAGCGAAATCAGAAGGGATGTTTGGGGAAGATGGGTGCATGGGCAAGGGAAATCGCAGAGGAGCAGGGCATATAAAGAAAAATAATAAAGAGGAGAGTATGAAGAAGAAGATGAATTTAAAAGCAAGAGTTAATCAATACTTACTTGATCGAGACGCCATCAAAGTTGGAAAATGAGTTGGAAGCTTGAAGGCAGTGGAGAATTTTTTTTAAGAAGATGGAAAAAGTGTAAAAAGTGAAAGGAGAGACGGTTTATATAGCCAAGGGGTAAGGAAGGAGGAAGAAGGCGAACCGTTGGATGCTCTCAAAATTGACGCTTCGGATGAAGAGAGAGAGAGGAAAAGACGGTTGATGTGATGCATGGGCATTTAATGCGCCGGCGGGATAAGGGTGCGAAAACCAAAGGGTTTTCAAATTTGGAAAAGATTTGGCTAATTGAAAATTACTCTTGAGCCCGGGTAAATTTATCTATGGACATCTAATAAATAGACCCGAACTGAAAGAGTAGGGGGGACTAATTGATTCAGTCGTATATTAGGCCTGCTTGGTCCGACCTGATCCCTCATCCAGAGCGTGGAGGTGCCGCCCCAAAGCTGAGTAAGGCATCAAGCCTAAAGTATACACCTGACCTGACCTAACTTATTAGGTCTGCTTGGTCCGACCTGATCCCTCATCGGAGCATGGAGATGCTGCCAAAACCAAGAAAATAAGGCATCGGACCTAGAATACGCACTCGACCTGACCTATGTGACAGGTGTCTAGGTACGACATGACAGCCACTAACTAGCCGATTGGAACCCTCCTTTTGAGAGGAGCGAGGTGACATAAAGTTGTCAGTGTCAAGATCGAGCTGGGTAGCATTTAATGCTCTCTTAGGATGACCTGCAAGGCATTAAATGCAGACTAGGTGAGACATGTCAGGCATTAAATGCCGCATAAGCAAGACCTGTTAGGCATTAATAAGGCATGAGCCCAATCCTTAGGAGCTTTAAATATCTGCTGAGTTTGATTTGACAGGGAGTAACTAGGCCAAAGGTCAGTCTGACATTTAGTTCCTCGTATGGTAGGTCGGGAATATATGAACCGTCACCCAGAAGGTATAGCCACTCAGGGAAGAACACGTGACCTGGTGGGGTCTTCGAAAAGCTATAACTAAGAGGCATCTTTTTTCATATATACATTTCTATATACATTCCTTTACACACTTATATCTATTTTTCTCTCTCACTTACTTATTTTATCGTCGGAGTGCTAACGCCGGAATTCCTCCGGTTGTCTTTTTCAGGCTAGCAAGAGGTCAAGCTGGGAATACGATCAGATCTCTGAAACAAGGCCTTATCACTCGTTGTACTTGAAAAAAAAGTACCAAAATCTTATCGATTTATTTTCCCAATTTATTCAAATTATTCGAGACAAATTTTAAGAATCAATGAATTATCCCGAATCCATTTTTTTTAACTATGAATTGTACTACATAATCTTTTCAAACGAATTGTAATTGGATATGATGCTCCTACACAAGATCCAATTCTATCCCAAGTCCAAATGTCCAATATGTATGTTAAATGGGTTTTATTCTCACGTGGGTCGTGTGGCCCATCGACCAAATTAATAAAAAGAGAAAATAAAAAAAATAATGTTACTGAAAAAAAAAACATATAAACCTCAACTACTACTTTATCCGCTCTCCCCACTCTCTGTCACTTCTCAGCTTGTATAGTTGTATTGCTCTGTGAAAATGGCGTCGACCACTGCCCTTACATCTCAATTCCCGAAATATAAACCGGCTTCAGGCTATTTATGTAAGCTCTCTATCTCTGTATGCTGATGTGCTTTCTTGAATATATGATAATGTTTTTAACTTAATGTATTTAATTACAGGAGCACAAGTATTTCATTCTGAAGTTATGGGTTTGCTTTCCATTTGTTTTTGTTCTTTTTGGGTTTATGTTGTGACATTGAAGTTCTGTTCTGGGTTTTAAATTTATTTCTTGAACGGTTGAAAAATAAACTTTTAGATGGTAGGTAATCGATTTATGAGTTTATTTTTGTGAAGAATTGTTTCTGTAGACCCGGTTAGTTTTTGTGGTCATTTAGGAAGGAGTCTTTTGTGCATTACATCAGAATTGTGCTTGCTGGAAAATCCACAGAAGCGTTCATATTTCTTAAATTTGGCTTCCCTTTTTATTCTCTTGGTTTAGAGTACAATTGTATGGAATAATAAAAAGTGGAAATAATGAAATCAAGATTCTTCTCACAAATCTGATTCTAAACTTGAGTTGAGAGTACCCGAGTTCTATTTAACAGTTGTAATTTGGTTGACATTGAACTATGTTTGGCTGTTTGGATTCTTGGCCTTGAAGTTGGTTTCATGAAAATGCAATTGTCTGGTATGAAGGGCTCAGGCCATTAGTTCCAAATGCAGAAGAATATTTACATCAGTATAGTAGGTTTTGACAGCATATCACTAAAAATAACGTGGGTGACTACTTTGAGCCAAAAGAAGAAATAAGAAAGAAAAAATCATTGTAGGTGCCTTTTCAGCCTATTTACGGGCCATTGACTTAAATTTTGCAATTTCGAAGGAGATTGGAAATTCAGAAACACTTTCGCATGCAATTTCAAGAAAGAAAATATAATCTGGGCACCTAGTCAGCCTAGTTTAGAACCATTGTCTCATAGAACATTGCAGTTCTAAAGAGTGAATGGAAATTAAGTAGAATCTTATTAGATACATAGTATGAATTTGAACCTTCTAATTTCCCTCTCGCACAGCTTGGATTAAAATGTATGAATTGGTTCATTTCAAAGTGTCTGTCCAATTTGCAACTGAACATTCTCTTTGGCCTTTGAAACATTAAATTTTAAATCAGTATTTGGCTAGCATCTAAGAGTATTAATCTGAATGGATATTACATCATTTCCTGGTTATGTGAATGAGAGTTTTAATTTTTCTCTTCTCATAAGCGTGTTTCAAATAAAAATATAGTGAACATGAAATCTTTAAAGATTATGTTCCTTCTTATATCTTCTCCATGCATAGCTACTTTCATTTGTGTGTTTAGCAGTTTATTCATTGTATGTATGTCATAGGAAGTTGACCCTTCTTTAAAAATTCGCAGTGACTAGTGAGGGTCACTAATTCCTTCGTCTATATTTGCTTATGGTTCGACGTTCACATGTAGTAACATGTAAAGAGCCCAGTGATCAATCACTTCATAACATTTTTCTGTTCAGACAGATTACACACCAGCACATGTCCAGTTGGCATACGCATTTTATCTCGGTCTAGTTATCAGAAGCTCATACAAAAACAAAGACCTCTTCAAATTTGTTGTCTATTTGGTGGGAAGAAAGATAACGGCGAAAAGAGTGATGATACTACTTCAAAGGCAAGTGAATAACATGTTTTGTGGACCATTATAACCATTATGTCTTAACATGATTTCTTCTGATCCTGTTCCATCTATGATATTCCCATGATAATTATGTGCCTGTCAATAATATATATTTTTTAATTAGATTGTCAAGAATTACTGCATGAATGTCATCTGTGGTACATTTCATTTTTTTCTGACATCAACTAGATATATAAACCTTATAGAAGTCTTCTTATAGACTATGAACCCATAATATGTGCATGGAATAATGTTTGGTTAAGATACATGCTTGTTTGGAGTTTGAAGAAACTTTTTAAGTCAGATGCATTGTACTGATATGCATTGTACTGATTGACATTTAGTCATTTACAATCAATATCCAAGTTCCTTGTAAAATCATTTGAAGAGTTCCACACTTTCTACGTATATATGTTTCTGTGTGTATGCTGATGTGAGAAATTAATTCCATTTTAAGTTTAACAATTATTTCTACCATCTACCCGTGGAATTGAATCGTCTTCTAAACAACTTGTTACATGTGATCTTAATGTTTGGCTGTGCCTAATATACATCATAATGTGTGACTGTGATTGTAGTTTGTGGAAGCATGATTTCTTCTATACTGATGGATTTTTTTTAGTTAAAAGACTATGCATTTGTTGCAAAATAATTCATTTGATATGAAAGGCTCTAGATCTGATATTCAGTGGGTGAATCATATTGATTTTACTAAGATACATGACTACACAAACCTATAGTCAACTGTTGGGCAAGATTTTCATGCTGCTTGAAAAGATTACGGAGATCAATTTTCTGGTTGGCAAATCTGTCTGCTCAATTGAAAATTTAGAATAGATAGAATGAAAACAGCATTTAATCGACTGAGAGTTTTGCTATACTTTTCTAGAATCATATGTTGAACTTTCACGTGTCTATTGATTCTCTAGGGATCAGAAAATAATTGAGCCTTCAGATGATATCATGTAAATGTATTTCCGACCATGTTAAGCTGCCGTGCATTTATATCCCAATCATTTCTTTCACTAAAGTATGAATTTATATTCCTCAAATGAAACTGACGTGACTTTAGGTTTGATTGTGAAGCTTAGGCTGGAATTCTGGGAGGAATGCAAAATTTATATGAGACTGTGAAGAAAGCACAAATGGTTGTCCAGGTTGAGGCAGTGAGAGTGCAAAAAGAACTTGCCGTGTATACTTCAGTTGACCAAAGCCTTTCTATGTTGTAATTTATCTTCTGAATACGTGGTATCCACTTCACATTCTTACTGTTTGGGTTTTGTCTACAGAGCAGAGTTTGATGGTTACTGTGAAGGAGAGCTCATTAAGGTATTGTACACATTTTATCTTTGTATTATTTGCGGCTGCACTTGAATAACATAATGCAATTTTTTGTTTACAAAGGGACATGAGACTATATTCTTCGTTCCGGAAATTCTGTTCTTTTTCCATTTTCTTTTAGCATAAATAGTAATGCTGCTACCATGGGTTGGTATTCTCTTAGATAAATAACATTAAAAGTTCCTAACATATTAAACAGGTTCCACTTTATCCCCAACATCAACACAGTCCTTTATGGTGCAATGCCTAATGTTTTAGTGAATAAAAAAGACCTAAAAGTAGTCAAAGTATGGGCTCAAATACTTATTGACAAGTGATTTAGTCTGTCTCCAAGACAAAATGTAAGTTATTGTGCAGACATTTAATTATGCTGTGTGTTCGACTTTGTATCTGAAAAATTCAAATTTATTTTTCTTCGTATTCTCAAAAATTAATTTTATGGCCTTCTAGTATATATTTGATGCTCTCACAGTCATGCTCATGATGATCACTTATGCGCATTCACTTCCAGAATTAACAGTATGTAATAAATTGCATCTTACTGTGACAAAATCAAAACATCAATGAAGAAGTTGTAAATAGAAGTTAAGGGGTGAAACAAGAATGATAGACTCGGCAATCCCTACTTTCTCTTTTACATATATTGGTGCAAATATAAACCTAAATGAAGTTTCTTCAGGTAACTCTATCTGGGAATCAACAACCTATACGCACTGAAATTACAGAGGCTGCAATGGAGTTAGGACCGAAGTGAGTATCTGCGCTCATAGTTTTTGTTCGTTAAACATTTCCTGGTTTTCCCTCATATCCATGCTGATAATGCATCCACATGCTGATACTTCATATCATATTCAGGTTCATTTTTTCATATTTATTCTTCATTAGCTATTCTATAATGTTCTTATTTAGGGCAATTTTTAAAAGATTGTAGTTAGCCATACGAAAGATAAAGGTTTACTGCATAAGAGTGCTAAGAATTGATATCACTTAATTTCTCTTGCATTCATACTGCAGTTGATAATCAATTGTTTAAAACTTACTCATTTTGCATGGTCCCAATCGCCATACCAATTGACAAAATAAGAACTCCTCTACTTCTTGCTGAGGGATGAGTTTGTACTAGAAACTTGGGACAGAAAAATTCTTCTTGTGGAAACTAGTTCTACCATATGGAAGAAGTGAGTTAAAAGTCCTTCCAGCTTTAGGAATGATGATTTGTTAATTGATGATATACTCGACTTGTCAAAATATGTTTTCACATGATGAGATTGAAAATGGACATACTAGCTGAGACCTGATTTGTGGTTGTCATTGATGGGCAAAAATGTATGAATTTGGTCATATGCTTCATAATTGGCAATTTCTTTAAATTTGCCCCCTGGGCTATAATTTATGTTATTGGTCACATGGTAATATTCATTGGCAAAATTGTTTTTTTTAGTCCTCTAAGTAGATCACTTTGGAGATTTACTCACTTGTTTCAATTTTGACATTTAGTCCTTTAAGTGAGTTTTTTTCAGCTTTTTAGTCCTGCAACCTGCTACAACAGGTAAAAGTCATCTGCTGGGCTTATGTGGAAATTAAAAACGAAAAAACTTATTTTTCCATTCATTTTTGGCTGACTACGCATCATATGTGGCATTACAGTTGTAGGGGGTGAAAATGAAGGAAAATATAAGTTTTAAAAATTATATTTAAACATCAAAAAGATATTTGATTTATAAATAAAAATAAATTGTTAAAAATTGGAAAAATAATGTTAATAATTAAATTTATCACTAAATAACTTAAATTAGTTTCGAAAATAATGAATTATTTATAGAAAAGCTATTATCATAAGAACAAATTTTTAAATATATTTAAATTTGAAAAGTTACATTTTATTTATAATCAATTTAGATAACATCAATATAATATTATATTTAATTTTTAAACATTCAAATTTTAAATAAAATATAAATAATTTAAACATATAAATAAAATTTTAAAAAAAGTATAGTTTCATGCAAGCCCCACCCCAACTATATTTTCGAAAGAAAAAAAACATAATTTATTCTTTTCAGAAAAAAAAATTAATTTGGTTATGATTTAAAAAAAAACCAAATTATTCTCTTAATAATTTATTCTTTTCGAAAATAATTTAAGCTACATTTGGTTATAAATATAATTTCTTTAATATTATTTTTTCGAACTTTCATAAATAATTTAGTTTTTCGGGAGTACCAAATTTTTAAAATTGTAAATAATTTTGTTTTATTTATACAGAAAATATTTGTTTTACATTTAAATATAATTTGTTAAATGCTTATATTTCCCTGTAATTTTCACCCCTTACAACTATAATGCCACATATGATGCCTAGTCCAAAAATGAATGAAAAATTAAGTTTTTTTTTTTGTTTTTAAAATCTACATAAGCCCAACAGGTGACTTTTACCTACTGTAGCAGGTAGCAGGACAAAAAAGCTGAAAAAAACTCACTTAAAAGACTAAATGTCAAAATGAAACAAGTGAGGACTAAATCTCCGAAGTGGTCCACTTAAAGGACTTAAAAAACAATTTTGCCATATTAATTTGGGGAATGGTATTCTGTAAATTTATTTGCCATTACATCACCCTCAATCAGGTTAGTAGGAAAACGAAAAGGTGCACAGGTGTTTAGTTGATTCTGTAATTATATATCTTTGAATTAACTACATATGCAATGTGGAACAAATACCTTGTTATAACAAATCAAGCTGGTTACAATTTGATGAATTCATTATATTCATGATATTGGCTTGCCATTGCCTTGTGTTTTGCCACTCCATGTTTAGCCGTTCTATTGGCATTGAACTGGTATGAATGTAATTGAAATAAGACTAGTATGTCAGATAGACAAAACTAATTATGATTACAAGTTTACATCTTTTGCCTTCCATATTGCCTTGCTCTTGAGGGGTTTGCCTTGCCTTAAGGAAATCCCTAATTGCATCTAAAACTTGGCATTTCTTGTAGCTTTCTACAATTCCATTCCACAATTTGAGAAACTTCATTTTATCTACTGATATTTCTGGTAAAGTTATGTCAAATGGATTTCAGATGTCTTGCAAATTAATGGAGAATGACAAGCATTCTTTGAAACTCGACTTCTTTTTCCATTTAGTCCACATTCCTAAATTTTGCTTCCATAAATATTAAGAAATTAGTTAAATATGCTTTCTTCTTGGACAGAAACTTTCGCTCTTGATCAATGAGGCGTACAAGGATGCACATCAGAAGAGTGTCCTTGTAAGAATATTCTGTTTTCTCGGACAAATGTAGAAATCCTTTATGTTTTGGTTTATTTATTAATATTACATAAATTTCCAGTGGTAAAATTTTATATCCTTGATCTTTCAGGCCATGAAGGAAAGAATGAGTGACCTTGCTCAGAGTTTAGGAATGCCTCCTGGCCTGGGTGAGGGGTTCAAGCAATGACTTCTTTTAAAAGCATACAAAGGGGAGAGCAAAAGAGCGAAAATGTATGTTCATTAATTTGTATCCGTATTTTCATCTTCATTCAGGCTCAATTATGTACATGTAGGCATTAACTATGTTTTATACCCATCCCTTGCCTGTTGGTTCTTGTTCGCTCAAGGAAAATAAATCAAACTTATGTTCTTGTCATTGGCCAATGAGCATCCTCGTAATTCTGTCTGAATATCAGTAACTAAGATTCCAAAAGCTAAGAAATAGTGAAAAATAGCAGAATTGAGACATAAGGTAGTGTTTGAATGGAACTTATTTTTATTTGACAGTATCATTTGAAAATAAGGGTTTTAATGATTTTTGAATTAATTTAATTTTAAATTTCTCATAGTACTTGAGATAGTAACTGTAAGATTATTATTTATGGATTTGTATTACATAACAATTTGGAACTAGCTAAACAAGTTCAATAGATTCTATATTATGGACTGACATCAATTAAATCACATCTCCCAAATTGTCAGAAGAACGAAATTTAAATCTTCCATTTAATTAACCACATCTTTTTGATACATAATTACTCTCGCAACAACAAAGAATCATAGCAGGTTGAATTTTAACTTGGCTTGACAGCCTTCAGGAACTATTATATGTAACTTAAATACAATTGGGATTGAATGATCCTATTCTAATACTTCCTCTAGCTATTCCTTATGAGATGATAAACCGTTTGGCTTTGACATTAAGTTTTCTCGAACTTATATTTGCTAGTTTCTGTTATTGTGACACAAGCAGTTCTTCAAGAGTTTGGTAACTTTTCCCCTGACAAGAATGTCTGAAAAAGTTCGAAAGCTCTTCTAGGCTGAAACACAGGAACCTCATGCCCAGCTCCTCTGACTGTGGCAAATGTTAGTCCCTCATAAACCTCAGTCCATCCCCCAACCTGTAAAATAAATTTACAGTTATATTGAGTTAGCATTGTATTTCTATAAGAACATTGATCGTTCATGTGAAGCACACATGCACATACACACCCTTTTCTGTGATTTGTATAAATAGCGGGCTTAATTGCAATTTTAGTCCTGTAACTCTTAGGGGTTGGCAATTTTAGTCGTATAATTTATGGATGTGGCAAATATTTGGTCCTTCACGATTTTATCCTTTAGGCAAAAAGTACCATTTTCTGACTGGTCATAGGTATTTTAAGTATTTTGCAATATTCAAGGGTATTTTGCGAATAAATGAAATATTAAAACACTCATTTGGGACCAAAGTTGTACAAAATTAGTACTTGTAGGACCTAAATTGCCAAAATTAGAACTTATGGGACTAGATATTTACAGGACCAAAATTGTTAGTCTCCCAAAGTTATGGGACCAATATTGCAATTATGCCTAAATAGCATTACCTGTCCAGCAGAGTACCAAGGATACCACGGAGTTTTGATTTTGAGATTGAGATGGCTTAGGGAAAACCTAGTTGCAGTAACTGGAACGACTGAATCTGTATCCCCACTGCATTAGATACAAACAATCCTAGTTTTAGAATATTATAGGAGTTAAAAGTGGTAAAGAAACATTGTGCCATGGCCAGTTAATGATGTTCCTGCTAGTTTAAGAGGGTGTTTGACTAAGTTTGTTTAAAAGATCGTATAAGCTCCAACATCTTCTGAGATCTTTCCAGAGCTTATTAGTTGTCAGATTCATTTTAAAAATAAGTTGTTGAAGTGTTTTGTTAAGATGGCAGTAATGACAATTTTGTAATTAAAATAATCAAAATTAAGTGATGCCGTTGACATAGATTTTTTTCCCGAAAAAAGGTGGGATCTCCTTAATTTATTTTTAAATGCAGCTTATAAGCTCCTAAACAACTTTTTAAGGATCTTATAAGCTCTTTAAGAAAAAAAAAAAATTCACCAAACAAATTTTAAGAGCTATAAGCTACCAACAACTTATAAAATGTTTTGAAGAGATTATAAACCCTCAATCCTTTTTGAAGTCTCCCTGCTAGTAATAAGTTACTGTTAGCTTACAACCGAGTCTTCCGGGTGCCTCATGTTATGCCTATTACCGAGACGTGTGACTCAGTAATTACTCTCAAGACTGTCACTATGTTAACCAAACACTGTACATAAGAGTCAAAGTTCTACATTCAGACCAACCCTTGTGGTATCTCCTAAACAACCTTTACTCTTATGTAAATTTCTTAGAAAAAAATTCAGGAGACATATGATTATACCTGAATACCCATATTCTAAGCCCTGCAGCAATCAGCTTTTTGTAGGTGGGTAGCATTGAAACATCGGCGTCCTTCCAGTTCCGTATAAGTACATCACTGTCATTATAAATAGGTAATGGTCATCGGATTCTAATCCTCTTTCTAAGCTTCTTAAACATAAAGATCAGATTTAGGGAGTCCTTTGCAAAAACTTCTTTTTAGAGGAAACGACTTGTTGCAGCAAAAACGAAAAGTAGTTGAGAATCAGAAGTTGGTAGTGTTTGCAAATAGAAACTGAAAGTTGAATAAGTTCAGAGAGATTATCTGTTGAATAAGTTGTAAAATTGCTTTGTTTGTATGTAAAAGTCAAACCATAAGCAAAATTAGAAATCTAAAGCACCAATTCTCTTGCTCTTAGATTTTGATTAAATTATGCAGAATCAGAAGCACTAGCTGGCATTGGAAAACGCTAAAAAGTACTTTTGTTTCAGCCAAAAGCTGACAATCACTTTTTTTAACTCTTTGCAAACACTCCACTTAGTTTTCTTGTAACCAGCTTCTATGCACCACAAATAATGCTAAAGCAAATATACCTGCAAGCTGTCCATTTGTACGGAATCCCTGTAGAATTTGCATGCATGGCTTTCTGTACATCTACCCTGTTGTAGTATTTCTCGGCATAGCTCTCAGTACACGGGTCGTACCCTGAAAATCTTAGGCTAATAAGAGTGTTCTTAAGCCTTAGAGAATGCTTAGGTTTTTTCTGTGATGCTGCCTTGCACGTCGGTGTGTAAATGCTATACTGATCTATGTCCCCGAATTCATGGTTCATGGCGTAACTCACTGCATTATCGCATTTCTCGGAAGTGTTTTGTGATCTGAAATCGCATGATTTCAAAATTAATTTGTATGTTTTATCTGATATCATAGAGTGGCTCCACCAGTATGTTACAGTTCCAATGTTATCATAGTAGTTGTCTATAACTGCATTTCCGACCTGCATATGCATTTCACATATAATTGATTTTATGCCAATGCATAGTTTATAGGAACAATCACAAATACTATCCCCGAGGTTTTAAAAAAAAAAACAACTTTTCTTGCAAAACTAGAAATACACTTGACATTTGTTTCTATATTACAAATATTTATGTAATGGATAATTACAGTAAAACCTTTAGGTTCGGGCTAATTATAAAAAAACTTAGAGGTTTTGAAAATTGCAAAAAAATCCCTTGAGATTTGATTTTGTCTTACATTTCCCCCCTTCATAAGCAAAAAATCATTTTAGACCCTCCTGATATTATAGAAATACTATAATTACCTCCTTAAATTTAAGGCATAATCAAAGCTGAGTTTTTTCTTTGGGAACATCTCCTTTTTTTTTTTTGGGTGATAGCCCAAACCTCATTTCTTTTTGGTAATTATCCATTTAGTTAATACAAACCTCAAGGGGGTGTTTGTAACACCTTTAGGGAGTAATTGTAATTCTGAAAGATAATTGGAGTTTCTTGTAATCAGGCTAAAACCTAAGGGGTAGTATTTGTAATTATCCTAGTTTAAATTGCCACAAAAGTATGAAAACTATAAAAATTATAAAAGTGAGCTTACGATGAATCCTTTCAGATTGATGATTGGATGGGACGATTTCTTGTTATAATCGTATATTTTCTGTGCTAACTGGGGGACGTAATGCCCTGTGATATATCATGCAATCAGGCAACTGATTAGTGACAGTATAAGGAAAAATATTACTGCAAATATGTTGGTTTATTAACCTGCATAGCTCTCCCCAGAGATATAAAAGTCTCTGTATTTGTACTGTGGAAACCTATTCATCCATCTTATGAGGAAAACCAGAGCATCCTGAGCTGTGTCAACAAAAAGGCAATTTTGATGGAGATTAGATGCCCTTTTTTTTTTTTTTTTTTTTTTTTAAAATATCTTTGTGAGTAAATTATTGAAAAAAACTCATAAAAAGGGTGTTTTGTTTTCTTGACATGAATACCTGTCCTTTTGTCCCCAGAATCCTTAAGATTAGAGCTTGTGTTTGTATAAGAGAAACCAACACCAGCCGGTGACTCGAGAAAAAGAATATTTGCCACTGTAAATACGAAAAGTTCATTTGTCGAGTTTGCTTCATGATTAGTACTTGTTTATCGGTTTATGTACCATGTTAGAAATGTTGAAAGCCTGATGAAATATAGGTTATATCTGTAGCAAATGATTTCAGTTTACTATCGTCGATATATCGACTGTTTTTGGTACCTCTGTTCCATGAGTATTTGTTCAAATAGAGAGATGAGGCAGTTTTGTTGATTTTGAATGGCCCTATTTCTTCAGATGCTCCATATGCCACTGATGAACATCCAGGTCCTGGACAAGCAAGCAAATTTTTTACAGTATGTTAACATTTAGGTTTTATTACCAAAACTACCCCTAGGTTTAGTCTAATTACAAAAAAATCAGTTATTGTTAATCTTTTATAAATTGCACCTCGAGAAGGTGCTATATGTTAGGTAAATAAAAACATCAAGGGGATGTCTGTAACACTTTGAGGTGGTATTTGTAATTTTGAAAGATAGCTGGAGTTTTTTAGAAATACCCTCTTTTACAAATTGCAGTTCAAGAGGGTGTTATATGTTAGGTAAATAAAAACATCAAGGGAGTTGTCTGTAACACTTTAAGGGGGTATTTGTAATTTTGAAAGATAGCTGGAGTTTTCTGTATTTTGAAAGTTTATGTGTATGAATAACTTTCTTGCATATTTCGGTGAAAGAATAGAAGGGGAATCATATGCATGCAATGCTGGTGAAAGTTGGTGATCTTTTAATGAAACACGTGATGCCCTTAGTACTTTTCGATACTCATTTAATTTTTTCCGATGCAAAGTATAATGTAATTATACAGTCTTCAATATATATTGTATGTGTACAATGGCTCAATCATGTCACACCCATTGCCGCCACCGTCATGTCCCCATCTTAAGCAATGCTAATTTTAATTTTTATAAAATATTTTAATTATCAACTCATTAGTAACAATAATGATAGATTATATAATATTTAATTAAACAAATATGTATTTATATTACAATGTCAATAAATATTTGATGGAAATGAAATGGTTATTGTATTTGGAATTAGAAGGAATATTCAAGGAGTATTATTTTTTGTGCAAAATTGAAATAGAAAGGTTGAAGATGAATTTTAGGTCGATGCGAAATTACACTATTTTTAGTGCAAAAGCTACGCGAAAATAGAACCAAACAATCATTCACTTAACCTTCATTTCTTCCACTCCTACCACTCTTGGGTTGCATTTGGATGTGAGAATTTAGATTTGAGGGAAAGGAATATTCGAGACAACATATTTGTTTTGTGAATTTGAAATCTTCAACTTCAAATCCAACGATGCAAATCAAGATTTAAAGTAAGCAATTGTTGGGTTATTTGGATTAATTGTCTATAGTTTTTAATTACAAATTACATTTCACAATACTGGAGAAAAACAAACCATATAAGACCCATGGTCCCACATGAATATATTACAAAATTTGATGCAATATTCTTGAATAGTCTCAATTTTAGCTTAAATAGAAATTGTGCATGCATTGCATTGTGTAGGTGAAATAATTACATTACTCATTGAATTGAATGTTGCACAGAATTGTGGGGGATTGGTAGGCCTATAGTGAAATAAAGGATATATTGTAGCCATAAAAAGATTGTTGGGAAGTAAAGGACAATAGTGGCAGAGTTAGAAAGTTACTTGACTTTACCTTAGGTTAGATAAATACAAAAATATTATTCCATCAAAATTGTTGTGAGGCAAATTAGTAGATAAGAAAAGGCACTGTCCCAGAGATCCCCCTTTTCCAGCTTTTCTCCAGTTCAAAAATTGTACACAGCACAAAAATACACACAAGACACAGAATATTCACGAGCCCCCAAAGTTTTTTTTTTTTTTTTTTTTTTCATGTACAAAAAGAGCAAAAGTAAAATAAAAAACTTTTTTTTCTGGTTATGAATGTGACAACAAGCGCATTTTTGAAACAATTGCTGGGATTGTGCTAACATGCGCTTGTGGTAGATGGGGGTGGTTTTGTGGCCAGAACGGGGAGTAGGTCAAACACGGAGAGTGACAGGCATGGGGGATGACGTATCTAACGCAACAGCTCGAAAAGTGGTCTTATTTATTATTATTATTATTATTATTATTATTATTATTATTATTAATATTAATTATTTAATGCATGAGAAAAGAAAAGACACAAATTACTAAAATAAGATGATGGGGTGGGCTGGATTAGAGTGACAATCCTTAATACCACATGATAAGATGAATCCAACCCAAAGTTATTAAGAAAAATCCGAATACGTGAACACGAACTGGACAAGTGTGACAAATTAAATTGCCTTAAGACATAATATCTTATATTTTACTTATTTAATGTATTTTGAATATAACCTCAAATTAAATCGACACTAAACACGAAACACGACTCAATGACCCGAATTACCACACATGAATCATCTCGATGGCTAGTCAAATTTAACCCCATTCATAATCTATTTATCTTTAGCAATTTAAAACCCTAATACTATGTGAAAATAGTATGATATTTGATCTTTTCACAATTTCTTTTTACCATAGTCACAAAACAAGACTTGACTTTGTGAGAAAGATCATATATACTCTAAATATTCCAACTTACAAGAAGAAGAGGGCTCTTATCTCACTCCAACTTTGCTCATATGAATAGGGGTTATATATACAAATGATTGGATTGAGTGGGGATCATGGATATTTATCGTCCTAATATTTGTATAACATAAGTCCTATATTCTTCTTTTCTTTTTCGTGTTTTATTTTTATTTCACACTCTGAGAGCAAGTGCATAATTAAAAAAAAATTAATACCTAATTGTGGATCACGCATACATATATGGTGACACAGAAAAACTTCAAAAACAATCTAAAATGCCTTTTTTCAGGTACAGTGAAGAAAAACCAAAATTATAAATCCATGTACTGATCAATTTATTTCAAGCATTCACATAATTCCCAGATGCTTAAAATCCCCTCTTGACGGAAAAAAGAAAAAAAGACAAAAAGATAGGGGATCAAGTTATGCAATTAAGGTCAACTAAATGACAAAAATGCAATATGGATAAAAATCTGCAGTCTCCTTCTTCTTTTTCTTTTTTTTCTTTTTGTAATAATTACAAAAAGGCCCCTAAGGTTTGGGCTAATTGCAAAAAAGGAAACAAGAGGGTTTTGAAAATTACAAAAAAAAAACCTTGAGGTTTGTTAAATTTAAAAGGTAACTATAATATATTTTTGATATTATAAGTGGAACCTTTTGATATATTTGTTGGATATGAAAGAGAAAAATGTAAGACGAACCAAACCTAGAGATTTTTTTTTTTTTTGTAATTTCTAAAATATCTGGGATTTTTTGTAATCAGCCCAAACCTCAGGGGTTTTCTTGTAATTATCCCCATTTTTTTATAATAATCTTAAGGACATTATATTCTTATTATATGCCGGAAAATATCATGTCTAGTGTATTATCCATAGGCATAATATTAGTTGCAATTAATTAAAAAGAAAAAATAAAACTAACCTCCATTGAGCCAAAGAACAAGAGGTTTTGTGTGTGCATTATTGGTAGCCTCTGTGAGCCAATAAAACAGGGCACGCCCTTCCTTTTCATTCACAGTAACATATCCGGAAAATTGCAAGAATTTCACCGGCGGCTGCCCCGGAAGCGCCGTTATACGGTCCGATTCTTGTTCTTTAGTCGTCGTCACTGCCAAAATGCTGCTAATTATAGTTGAAAAAAGAACCAACCATAACAAAAAAACTCTAATTTGTAACTCCATATTGATATGATTTAGAGTAGTAGATTTTTCTGCTATGAACAGAATATGATAATATTGGATTATCAAGAAAAAGAAATAATGATGCACCAATGATGGATAGGATTTGTGTTATAAGTTATAACCAACCACCCTACCCCTTGTGCCACATTAATTCACTTTGTTGCAGTATGGTCAGAAATGTGGACCTGAGAGATAAAAGAGAGATGGTGTTTGTGAATGGCATTTATGGGCTCTTTAATTAATTAACCAAGTCTTGGTATAGGTTCATAGACTCATGTATGTGCTGCCTTAGTTATATAGGACCATTCCTCTCTTTGTGTGTGTGTGTGTGTGTGTGTGTGTTTTGGAGGATCCAGTTGTCCAATGCATGTGTTCAAAGATTTCTATTTTGAAATATGTAGAGTAGTAGTAGAAGATGTAAGGTGCAAGAAAAAACAAGAAAGATTAGGTCATGATCAAGTACATTTGGGGCAAGAAAATACAAAGTTAGTTTTATGGAGCATGTGTAGATTGCCTTTAATTTGTGTTACTATTTTGAAGGCGGATGCTTCAAATCTTGAAATAAATGAGTGTGGTTATGGGGGAATAATTTGCTTATGTGGGATTTGCAATATTATTCTATGAGATTTACAAGATTTTTGACCCTAATGGGGGGGGGTGTTAATTACCTTGATCTGCCTATTCTGGCCCGATATATATAATTGAATTTATTTGTAAATAGAATAAGACCGGAATATTCTGTTTTACTTGTACATAGGCATAAAAGCATTAAGTAGAACCAAACCTAGTATTGTTTAACCTCGTTTGAATTTTTATCGAGCTTCAAAATTTGTGTTTGAGCTTGGTTTGATTAATAATCGAATTGAACTTGAACGAGCTTTAGCTGACCTGAACACGGATGGTATCTTCTATTCCAGGATGGTGTTTCATCTCATATTCCACCGCACGGATGATTGACGTGTATAAAAGTTGCCTTATTAAAACCCCACAATTTAGGCGATTTATGCTCCAAAATTAACATGACAACTTTTATACACGCGTGTCAATCATCTCATGACGACAGAATATGAGATGAAACACCATCCTAAAATAGAAAGATCCCATCCGAGCCGAAAAGGTCGAGCTCGAGTAGCTTGAAATTTTTATAAATATTATGTGATCTTTTACTACTCGAGTTGAGCTCGAGCTGCTTTATGTTTTAGCCACAAAAAATCGTGTTCAAGTTTGGATTATTATATTAACGAACTGAACTAAAATGAGCTTTTTACACGATCTAGAGTCGAATATCGAGCAAATTGTTTTAATTTTTACCCCTATACATGTATATTGGTTAGGGTTGGGTTTCATATGAAATTTCAACCGTTAATTTTGCAATTAGACGTGATCACACCTATTGCAAGCACAATGTTATCCATGTTGTACCACGTGCTCGGTACACTTGGTGTATGAATGAAGAACAAATGTCTACTAAAATGAGACATGTGTATGATGGTCTACACCAAGTGTATATATACCGGATGTCATGTAACATCTACAAGACTTTGCAATCATCTACACAATATGTGAATAGCCTCATCTAAATAAGTTCGTATCTTCTATTTTATTTTTGTTTCATCTGATACCAAATACACTAAATAATATCACATGCACAATTATGTCATCATTTTGTACACACACGAAATGCATCCAATATAGTTGGAATAGATGAAATAGAAAATAGAATGGAAATTCCGGCATACATTTTGCGAAAAAGCAATTAGTTATGACTTGCACTTTTTTAGTCCTACTAACCTAACCTATCTGAAACTAGTTTACTTTTGACTGGATATTATATGTCTAACGAGCCTAGATTGTTCTTCATTGCTTAAATACATATAGATATATATAGATACATGGGTTTGATCAAACTTTATCACTTGAATTTGGTTTACTGACCATAACTTCTTATGATTTGTATATTTTGACACAGTTCCAAATGGTTGCCACAATGATGTCATTCCCAACTTTTAGTTCATAGGAGTTGCTACAATTTTGGCGGATGATCTTCTGTTCTAGAAGGATATCTCGTCTCCTACTTTATTGCATAGATAATTGTCACGTGTATAAAAATTTCCATATATATTAATTTTGAACTATAAACCAAGACTAAACATGTGGTAATTTTTATACGCATGACAATCATCCGTTCGTTGAATATGAGATGAAATACCTTTTGACAATCATCTCATCTTTGTTGAATACGAGATGTGATATATTTTTTTTTAATATAGGCTTGATTTATGCTTCAAATTTAATATGATTATGTGACAATCATGAAATAGGAGATGAAACACACTTTTGGAACAGAAGATCCGATCAACAATTTTGGAACAAAAACAAAAAAATATATATAGTAATATATATATCCTCTACAATTAAGCTTGTAGAAATGGTTTTATATTTGCTGGCTCTATGATTTCTTTCTATATAAGCTTTCTAGAACTGCTGGCATATACCATTTGATCACTTAATACAGATAGATACATGTTTATGCACGCATAAACATGTGCATCAATCTTGATTTTGTAGCATGACCAAAATTAATTAAACTATCTAGGACTACTTGCAGATCAAATCTCCTTGTGGTATATCCTCTACTTTTGTGTAATAATGAATATTTATTTCCCTTTTGACTTTCATCTTGAATCCGGACATTTTTTTAATTATGATAATAAGTAGTTTGAATTCCACATTACAGATGCAACTACTTAGGGCGCGATTGGATATACTTTCATTTTGAAAATTTTTATTTTGCTATAGAATAGTGGTAAAAAATATTTTAGAAGAAAAACGATGAATTTTGAGATTGTGATTGGATGTGAGATGGAAAAGTAATGATGAAAGTTGATTTGATTTAAGAATAGTAAAATAATGATTGGTAGTTAGAAATGTGTGAGTGAATGAATAGTAAAATTTGTGGGAGAATGTGTAATAATGATTAGTTTTTTTGTGAAAAAATGTGTAGATGTGATTGGTGATAGAAAAAATAAGAAAAAGTGAAAGTGAGAGAATAGTATATTTTCTGAAAATTTTAATAAACAATCATATATTTGGTGTAAAAATTTCTCTAACGGGCGAAAATGAATTTTGTTTCTTATCCAATCGTGGCCTTATTGCTCTCTGATTTTAATTTCAACTAAACTGTTATTCTACGATTATTTGATGAGATTTTCTTGAGAACTTTTTTCCTTTTGAAAGATTTGACAACGCAAACCAATTAAATGACATAAATATTTTTGTCTTAAATTTAAAAAGGTAAATTTTTTTGAGTACATTTACAGAGGTAATTTTAATCTATGTTATTATAAAAACACGAATGTTTCTGCTAAAAAGTAGATGGACTAAAATATCCCTTACTCTTTTAATTTCTGATGATGGCAATGTTGGTATTTAATCAATAGACAACAGAGTAATTAATGGACTAAAAGTAGCTGTCAATGCAATGGTTATATTTTCCATATTGCCTGAACAACAATGCTTTCATGAAACGGTTCATATGAATTGACAAAATATTTCTACTAAAACTTATTTTATTACACATGCACTAAAATGCTCTATGATCTCTTTTAATTGTCCTCACCACACTCAAGTACTTTCCTTCAATATGTTTCAAATACACAATCAAATTTTGTTCCGATTCCCAGTAATTCTTAACGTCAAATTTCCATGTCTGCTTCATTTAATTGTGTGGGTGTGGATGTTTTGATTTTCTTAATTTTTTAAATTTCTTGTTCATAGTTTCATCTTACGCGATAAAACTATCCCGATTTTCTTAAATTCTTATTCCCATGCCCGCTTAATTTTATGAGTAGGAATAGGAATAATGAATGAGTGTGGGTGTTCTGAGATACTTAAATTTCTTAATTTTGTTGTTCATAGTGATTTTGGTCCAATCCATACAATTTTTCTAAACTATTTATAGGATAACTTTAAGAACATGAATCAACATTAGGTTGTTAATTATTTTTTAAACTATTTATAGGACAAGTTTTAAAACTTGATCAATCTGGAGCAGGTTGATAGTTAACCAATATGAAAATTCGGAGAGTACATATATACATTGGAGCACTAACAACTTCACGATGTGATGAATGAGCAAATCGGGCGGCCGGAGGAGAATTCTCATAATGAAAAAATACCGAGAAAAATAAGGAGGACGATGCCAATGAAAACCCAAGTCCACCGATTTGCGCGCCTTTATTTTCATTTTCGTGTTCCACCATTTCACGACATTGAAGTCTCGGTAAATTGATAATGACGAGATATAAATTGATGATTTTTCTTTGTGCCTTTTATTTTTCGTTTTAAAGTGTTCCACCATTTCACGACATTGAAATTTCCATAAATTTTAACAAATAATGACGAGATATAATTTGGATGATTTTTCTTTATTTTGGATTGATGTGCTTTGTGTGTATGTAAGCCAAGCTCAAGTACGGAGTTTGGATTATTGTACTTGGACAATATTTGCTTGGTATTATTTCTTTAAGTCTATTGAAAGAGTTTTTAACGGGTGTCTTAATATGTACTTGATGTTTAATCTTAATTTCGTGAAATAAAATTGTTACATGCAATTATTTCATATAATCTTTGTATCTGTTCGAGATCTAAGTAAATATAATTGTAAAACTGCAATATAGTTATATATAAGGTTCCACTTTGAATAGACTCCTTAGCTTCGCTTGGTTAGTTGAGGCCTAACATTGCTTCTTTTTTTTCCTCTAGGATACATCGGATGTGGTTTGACACATGTCATAATGTTACACATTTACAACCATACAAAATTTGTATATGAATTTTCAATAAAATAGCTGATAGGGATTTCTTATCAACGAGTACAACATGCTGAAATATACATTTCATTTCATTTAAGTATTTCATATCAATGTGGTAGAGCTTTGTAGAAATATACATTTGAGTTAACTATATGTTCTAAAATGAGTTTATATTAGAGCGCACAAAGCTATTTTCACATGTCGAGTTGAGTTGATGGTTATGCATTGATATATTTTTGAAAATGATTACATATAATTTCCTTAACCAAGAAGTCCAGTGTTAGTACCTTGATACCTATTTCCCGACCTTATCACTAAATCCAAGCCCAAAACCCTGTACTCTAATTCTTAAGCAAGTGGGATTGTATATTAATAGTTAGGCCTTAACGTTAGAGCTATATGGTAGTGAAAATAGATCAATGAACATTTTATGCAGGGGTGGCCTTAAGGCGGTGCAGGTCGTGCCCGCACAAGGTCTCCCTCCAACAAGGGTCCGAGTTTTCTTACATATGTTATATGTATATATGTATTGCATATATAAAACAAAGATTTAACTAATATAAGAATTAGTTGGTAGAGCAACTATTGTACAAATGTTTTGTACTTAAAAGTCTTGAGATCAATTTAGACCAATTCAAGATAAAGACAAAGGTGAGTTATTTTTCTTGCCTTTGTATCTCACTATTTTTTTCAGCCTTTCTATATATCTAAGTTGTTGGGTCTAATTAATTTCTTTTTTATTTTCCAAAAATCAAAAAATAGAATTTAGGATTTTAAAGAGTCGTCCATCTTTGAGGCCTTAATCATCACTCATATTTGCCAAATAATTTTATTTTTTTCGCAAAAGCCAAAAAAAAAAAAATTGAAGAATTTAAAAATGCAAGAAGATCAAATTTTTCCAGCTAATTTATTAGTAGTTTGTTTTTGGTCTTTTCTCTATGGTAATTTATATTGAACTATCTTTTTTTAAGTAATTCGTTTTAATAAGACCAAAATAAATTAAAGTTGAAGTATGATATTTTTGTTATTACATATCTTATTTTTTACGTTAAATCAATAAAACTAATGTGATTTTGAATCCTTTAGTGTTTAAATTTTAAAATAATTATTTTGAACTATTTAAGTATTCAAGATACATATATGACGCTTTTATAATAAAAATAAATTTTATGTTATAGTGGTAGGTGTCCATCCGGAGAGACATTTTGTGAAAGGACGAAAAAAGAGGTATGTTGATCTCAATGCACACATAGACAAAATCGAAATATATATATAGAGAGAGTTAAGATGCATACGAAGAGACAAATTAAATTCACATATTAGATGTCATCTTATAAATCAAATTCCCTATGCATCATAAGGTTAGTAATTTTAATTTTCCGGTACATGTATGTTAAAGTAGCTTTAACTTTGTTAAAATCTATATTATCATTTTTCTTATATTTTAGGATTATTAATTATTAAACCTATTTGCTAATTTTGTGGCAAAATTGTCCACTACCAAATATTTTTAGCACCTCTATTTGTATTCTTTTACAATACTTAATTTCTTCATGTTATTTTTAGACTTAAAGTCCAAGTAGGCCTTACAAATTTAGTTCTCTTGCTTAGAAAATAATAAATTTTAGTGTGTCACATTTTTATGTATATTAAAACAAATTATATTAAATAAAGTATGTCTTCACGTCGGTAATCGCGTGCATTTTTACTATCTTATAAAAGTCATGAGTTGGTCTCCCATAGGACCGTCTTACGGATCTTGATCCGTAAGACGGATCCCCACCGGATCCGGATCCGCCCCGACCCGCGTCGACCGGAAATTAAAAAAAAAAAAACGAAAAACCTAATCCAGCGTGGCAGTTAGATGAAACAGGACTCTCGCATCTCGCGTTGCTGCGCACATCTTGCATCTCCTTCATTGTTGCACAAAACACCAGACATCCTGCTCTAAAACTCCCGCTCGCATCTCCTCTCAAGCTCCAACAACATCTCCTCCAAAAGCTGTGCACGTAAATCAACATTCAGCTCTTTTCCAAATCTCAACATTCCCTAATACAAAAGTTCAAAAACTGTAAGTGAAAATCTCCATTGTTGCAACAAAAAAGCTTCATTATCATCCTTATATTGCACTTTCAAACTATTGTTGTACAATTTTGGAGAATCTCTCCAATGGAGAATGAAGACGCACACATCTCATTGATGAAGGGAGGTAATGTACTCATACATTGAAAAACAGATACTTTTGCTGCAAAAACTAATACTTTTGACTTCAAATATAATTCTTTTACTGGAAATAGTGATACTTTTGATATTATATATGATACTTTTATGGTAGACTGTCATATTTTCAGTCTGATCCTTTATGAGGACATTTTACTGAACTTTTGCAAGATTTAATTTTACTGAATAAAAGTGATATTTTACCAGATATTTTGATGTAATAATTTATTCTATTTATACATATAGGTGAAAACTTGGATTCGGTACTTATTGTTTCTAGTGATGAAGTGATATAGAAGTCATTGAAGGTGAAATTTGGATTCAAGAGATACTACTATCAAAACACGGAGGCAGGATCACGAAAGGTATCACATTTCTTGAATAAGCATTACTATTTTCTCCAAAAATACCAACATCTTCTAATCACGTCCTGTGATTTTTATAAATATTTTTATACTACACCAATGACCCATGGATGTATCGGGTTCCCTTATTGGGTTGAAAAGGAAGACAACGATGACATGCATAAGTTGTATATCGGGACCATAGCCGTGCACTCGGGTTTAGCGTTAAGTAAAAGCAACAACTAGATCTCAAGCTAATGGAGTTGTGATATAAAAATATTTTCTATGCTCTTGTGAAGGATTTAGGAGATCGGGAAATTTGGACATGAATTCCAAAATTAACTCTATCACTTCTTAGTATCTATCGAATCACGACACTTTTCGTATAATTACTTGATATTTTTAATATAATTACTAATACTTTTAATTTGTTTAGAAGTATTCAATTATGTTTCCAAAATTTAAATACCTAAATGCGAGAATCGATACTTTTCGTGTAATTACGATACTTTTCAAATGTTTAGAAGTATATATGATACAAGATTGCTTAAAACACATCGCCACTACACACAATCAAATAAATTCAAGACTCGGTGCTTAAAACTAACATTACACTGCAAAAAATCAATGTACTATCACAAAATGACTACCAACATCCACAAAATTTCAACTACAATTCAAAGATCTAATCACAAAATGACTACCAACATTCACAAAATACTAACATATGCTATCTCAATATTTACAAATTTCGAAATATAGTATCTCATCATTCACAAATCACATTGTTTCTTGCTTCATTTTTTCTATTTCATCGTGCCTTTCTTCTTTGGCTTTATTGGAAGGTTTCTTGACGGGTTCGAGGATCGTTTCCTTGAATTTGAGCACAACACCCTTGATCATCAACGAGATTTTGCAAATCATGACAACTAACATCTTTCTTCTTCGGGCTTTCTCCTACAGTGCCTTTCTCTAGGTTTGCTTATTCCCCTTCCCCTTCCTCTCCCTCGGATCAACAATTTACGCGAACCATCTAAAAATATGTAAAACACTGATACTTTTAACACAATTTCAGATACTTAAACATTCATACATGTATTTATGATATTTGGAATAAGACATGAGTACTTAAACAAACAATTATATTAGTGTACGTTTGGACGTGTGGAAGAAATAAACCCACACTTATTATATATTTAACAAAACAAACTTCAAGCAACATAAACACATATATCAACAACAAAAACACACACATGTATGAATTTAAAGAAAAATCAAAACCCTACAAATCACATAAATCAATATATAGACAGAGAGGGCATATACATGGTACTTTTAAGTCATTTACTCGATACTTTTCAAGCAATTTTAGATACTTTTAGTTCCACAACAAGCGAACAAAAATCCATACACTAGGTTAAAAAAAAACACGATACTTTTGAACAAATATATGATACTTTTATGCGAATTTACGATACTATTAAATATCATTGTTCCCAAATTTACAAATAACACCAATGTATCTACTAACAAATTTTAACATGAATATAGATAATCAATACTCTATGTTAAAAACATATAAACATAAACAACAAGAAATCAAATTCATTCACGAAACACTAATGTATTACAATGGTTCTAAAATAAATCGACATAAATTGATGCCTTTGTAAAAACTTTGAGAAACCCTCTTCCGAGCGGCAAATTTAACTCTAAATCGTAAAAAAAACGAAGATTAAGAGAAGAATAAGAAGAATAAGAGAAGACAAAATACTCGAAAAATACCTTTGCAACTTCCAAACGTGAAACCGAGTGAAGGTCGAACAACAGAAATCGAACTCGTGTTGAGAAATCAAAAAATACCTTTGCAATTAATCGATGAAAAAAATAGAGATTTAATAGAAGAATAAGAAGAAGACCATGCACAATCAAGAAATCGAACTCACGTTGAGAAATCGAACAAAACTGGAGAAATCGATTGAAAAACAGAGTGAAATCGAAAAACCATAGTTACTATGATGAGAGAGAACAAGAGAGAGGTTACATACATTACAGAGATCGTGCAGAGAGAAGTGGAGAGCGAAACGTGAGAGAAACGAAATAAAAAGAAAAAGAAAAAGAAAAGTAAAGCAAACCGGGTTGCGGGTCGGGGTTCTGCGGATCGGGTGGGTAATTGAGATCCGTCTAACGAAATGAGACACGTAAGACGGTCTTATACAAATGTTTGCTAAAAATCATAGGAATTTTGGAATGTTTTTGGCTTATGAAGAGGAGAAATATAAAATAGAATAAAACCTCAAAATTTTTTCGTAATTTTCGAAAATCTGTCTTTTTGTAATCCCGAACCTCAGGGTATTTTTTTGGGTAATTATCCCTATTTATAATTATATTGATAATTAAGGTTAGTTATCGCTAAGATAATATATATTATATATAATAATTAATAAGTGCGTGTATGTAACTTTTTAAGAAACATTCAATTATCTTAAATTGGTTAAATTAATTAATTAAAGTCGGTGAGAAATCCAAATGTCCTTATTTTTAATTTGCTTGCTTTGTTAGGAAGTCTAAAATGGAAAAGATCTTTCCAAGATTTCCGAGATACTGTTTCCATCTTCCATTCTGTTTTATTCTAGTCAATTTGTAATATAATAAACTATAAACATGGAAAACAAGTCCCCACGTGCATGGAATTAAGCTTGCATCACATGAAATATATAATTATACCAATTATTAACGTATAACACTATAAAAATTCGAACATTTTCCAACTAACTTCTATCCACTCATTATTTTATTTCCAAGTTGTGAATTTAATGAAATCATCCCCCGAATTATAATACTCGTGCTGAATTCAACTCTTGAGTGAATCACTATCTGCATCACAAAAAGTCGTTTGGGATGGGGGAGGGGGAAGTTAACCCAATGAGGACGCTCCAACGCTCAAATTGGTTCTAGAGCAGTAAATTTCAAAAACCTTCATAGCACTATTTAAATGTTGGGTTAATCTCTGTCGACAGCCGTCTAACGGATCTTATCCGTTAGGCAATTCCCAACAACTAACCCATATCCACCCAACAATTGACCAAATCTATCCAAATGATTTTTCCTATTCTCCCCTATCCCCGCATGATCAATTTTCTTCAATTTGCGGCACTCTTCTCCTTTCATCTCTCCACCATCTCCCCTCTTTTCCCATAACCTTCTCCATGCCCCGAACTATTCACACACTCACACACATCACGCGATGAGGCGGCGACAAGCGAAACACAACATAACTAATGGGTCTATGAATTTTGCGGTATTGAATCCACCGTAAATTCATATTCGTTGCTTTCTTTCTCCACCAACTTCCTCATTGATTTCGCATCCCTTCTTTTCCAGGATTCCGATTGTAGTTGGCGTCTTTGGAACTATGTTTTACGCCCAAGTGAGTGAGCTCAGAACTCACGATTCAAGATTAAAACCCACTTCATGTTCCTCATCCAATAAACTTGTTTCATTTTTGTCCTCAATGTTCTATTTTCGTTTTAGCCCTAGCCAATTTTGGAGTTGATGGAACTGCACAACATCGAATTTTGAAATCTCAAAGAAAAATTAGGAAAAGAAATATTAATAATACTTTTTATGGAAATACTAATACTTTTCAAAGAGAACTACTAATACTTTTTATTGGAAAAACTAATAATTTTCAGGAAATTACTATAAACCTTTCAAGGAAAAAATTAATATTTTTCGGGAACTACTAATACGTTTCACAGGACTATTAATACTTTTTATTGAAAAAAACTAATACTTTTCAGGGAATTACTATAAACCTTTCAAGAAAAAATTAATATTTTTCGGAGGAACTACTAATACGTTTCATAGAGACTACTAATACTTTTTGAGGAACTATTAATACTTTTTGAGGACTCTAATATATTTCGGGAGTATATCATGAGAAATACTAAAAAACTCTTCATGGAACTACTAATACATTTCGAATAACTGTTAATACTTGTTAGAAGGACGTCTAATACTTTTCGGAAGGACTACTAATACATTTCGAGAGAAAAATTTAATTATATTGAGGAAACTACTAAAATACTCTTCAGGGAACTACTAATATTTTTCGAGGAACTACTAATACTTTTTGAGGGATTTGCTAATATATTTCGGGAGTATATTTAGCGAAAATACTAAAATACTCTTGAGGGAACTACTAATACATTTCGAAAGAATCGCTAATACTTTTTAGAAGGACGACTAATACTTTTCATAAGGATCATCTAATACCGTGGTCCCTAAAAACTACTAAAATAACACTGCTAATATTATGAAAATGCCAGTGGATCCGCTGGTCGATCCGAATCCTAACAGTCGGACAGTTAGGCGGTCCCCGGCGACAGAATTTTTGTGTTAGTTGTTTACCTTTCAATAATGAAGATGTGCGGCATTTATAGTTGTATAGGTAGATCTTCATGGACTTTTCGACCTTAAACCTTAATGGGCTCAATCTATATATATAGATTGCGGAAATCTGAGCTAAACATTTCCGTTTTCACTTTCTAAATTGGAATTATTTTCTTTCGCAAAAAAATATTAACCGTAGATCCTACAATCTATATTAATTAAAAATCCACGAACATTAATATTGATATTAATATTACATATAGATGTATAGATATTATATAGCCAAAGATATATATTAGATACACAAATTACCAAAATAATTATTTATAAAAATATTGCTCATTAAATACAAAGTCAATGATGCATAACTTTCCATTAATAATATATTTAAAGCCAACATTTTGTTCAAAGATTTTGTGCATAAATTAGGAAAAGATTATAAATTGTATTCCAACTTATTATTATCTTTGAAAGTTGGAAATGATAATTGGAAATATGTTAGGAAAAAATCGAAAAAATATTACATTTATATTAAAGATTATCAATCTACAAATTTATTACCTTACAATAAAGGACAATAATTTGGTCAACGTTAGAATTTTTCCAAATCGTATACAACTTAAAATGGATAGCTACGTATTCACATTATAGACTTCACAATTCAACTATTTTCTCTTCCTCATTAGTCATTACTAGTTATTTGAATGTATATAAGTGTGGTGTTTCTATGTAAATTGAATGTATATAAGATATATATATATATATATATATATAAATATACAATACCAATCTTAATACAATCAAGCTACACCAAAGACAAAAATACAAAATTTGAAATATTTTTTGTGCACAATATTATTTGTCTTTGTTTTTATATGTATCATCACCTCAAACATATACTTTAATTTAAACCCTTTTAATTGGTAACTCAAGAGACGCAACATATAATTGGTCATACTAAAAATCAGATTCTTTAAGTACAACCCGACATTAGAAGGAGAAAGTCTTTTGGCTCTTATTTATAATTATAATATAATTAAGCTACAAACACATTGCAAAAAATCTACATAAAGTATATGAGTAATAATATGTTTCATATGTTTGCTTTGCATATAAAAATTAAATATTCTAATAAGTTATATTATATATATTTCATTTCTTTTAATTAAATTACAATAAATCAAATTAAAGATTAAAAATATAATTTTTAACTTATAAAACAAAAAAACAAAAAAACAAAAGCTAAAGAAATCAATAACAACCCAAATACAAACAAATCACTTTACCCAAATAAAAACTTCTATAAATAAGTCCAATTAAAAATTTTTGCGAGGCCCATGAAAATAAGCCAACACATACTCATGAAAATTTGACACTACGGTGTCCTTCTAAACATCCAAATGAAGATACATCATGCATAATAAATGATATAAATTAAAAAATTCTAAAACAAAATATAAAATAAGAAACCCTAATTTACACAAATCATTTCCGCCCGCTCCAAATGCTATTTGATACACAACTTCCCTCCACTCCAAACCCTTTTTCGAAAATCTTTTAGCTTGCTAAAGCACATTCATTCAAGTATTTGCAGAATTAAAAGCATACATATACTTTCTTCTCATTGTCGAATCAAATTGAGGCTCATGCGAATATACAAGAAACAAGCCTTCAACGATAATAAGCAAATAAGCGAGTCTTGAGTGCGTTCATTTTTTACGATCTTTGTCGTAATATATTATACATTTATATATTTTGTTCAATGCCTTTTCGATTTAATGCTTTCTTTGAAAATTTTATTTCATATAAATAACGATTATCCGTGTATTAAATTCAACTTATGTGCAGATGTCCATGCTTTCTGTATTGTATATTTTTCACAATACCTGCAGCATATTGAAAAAGTCTTAGTACATGAATGTAATTATCTGTGTGAATAACATTTATTTAATTTGCTTATCTAATGAAATTGTGTAATTTTACACTGCTTTAGAGGTGGCATGGCTGATGTATTTCCATAGATCCTATAATTATGAAAGTTTAAATATTAACAATGTCTGTTGGTGAAAAAACAGATAGATCACAATTGGTAAAAAAATATAATACTTATCTGTATTTTTTTTTATTATTATAACCTGAACAATAAGAATATTTGAGTGTGATTTCAAGGAAGAAACAATATTATTTTTTTGTATGTGTGTGTGATTTCATGTGTGTGAATGGTTAAGTGCTCACAAATTACTTGGATCAAATTATCCATTTATATCACGCCCCAGACGGGACGTGACGATGATCCACAACTTAAATACAAGTAAATCAAACAGTCTAGACAATATCAACGAAATCCCAATGGAACAGAGTCAAATAGCAGCGGAAGTAAAGAACAAGTACGAGTTACAACTTACAGTCCAACAAATATCCACATTACATCCCGAGAACAACCAAGATAACAACTTAATAGTCAAAGGGTTCTATGTCCTTAAGTTCTGAGACCATAATGAAAGAGAATAAAAAGAGTCCAACAAATGAATACAAGAAACAAGTTCGCAACATCAACAACAATAGTAAGTCCAACAAGCGGAGCACAAGAGCTCGATCCGTGGTAGGTTCAACATCTTCAACAAAATTCCTCATCTAAAGGTTAGAAAACAGGAGGGGATGAGACGAAAATCTCGATGGATGGGATGATCGTGTGCAAGTGTGGCGATATATAGTTAATGCGAGAAACTTGATTGTATGAAAACGCGCGTGAGATATGATGCATGAATTCACACATCCACAAGCGTCGTGATAAAATAGTTAAGTAATATACTTATACGATTTTAAGAAAACAATTCGTGGTCACACACGCACTATGTGATTCGAGGCAAGACAGGTAGGATTGCGCGGAATGTAACGCCAATCTATGCAAGACAATTAATGGTTGCGTTTAATTTGTAGCGCCAACCAATGCAATACAAGTAAGCGGTTGTGTGCGGATTTATAGCGCCAACCAATGCAATACAAGTAGCGGTTGCGTCGGTTTATAGCGCCAACCAATGCAATACAAGTAGCGGTTGCTTACGGTTTGTAGCGTCAACCAAACGGGTCCGATTAACTCGAATCATGTGGATCGGACAATGATTCCTTCGTTCTTCCTTGTAACTCCCCTAGCAAGATGGTCTAAGACTGTCACCTTATCGCTCCATAGCAAAGACGAAATCCACAGTGGAGCTAGCAAGGCTCGGTTTGTCATAATCATGATTATACCTCAAGTACTATGACCCGCTTCCCTTGGACAAACTCCATCCCTCGATTGCGGGATTAGGGCGATGGGCGGAAGAGTGGAATAGCGGTGAGCTGAGCCAATTCCATCCCCGACGTATCCATTCCGATTGTGAGCTCGACACACCAAGTTGACTTAGACAGGAAAGTAAATACAAGTTCGGGTAGTCAACCAGGCAATGCGAGTATTATTGATTCAGGGAAGCGATTCGGGAAAATTTTCGAAAATCGCGAGTGGCAATTATGGCGTTGGTGGAGTTATTTGGATGAAGATAATTATCGGAAGGATAAGCAATCTTCGATGTCTTAAAAGATTAGGTGGGACATAAGTCCGTTATAGATTCAAAATCAATACGAGGAAGTTAAGCCCCGCGATCGGGTATTAATCGGTCAAAACGATCCGATAAGTCAACGGGTTTTTGAGAAAATAAAATGTTTTAATTAATAATTAAAGTCGAGGGTCCAGGTCTGTTTTAGTAAAAGGAAATTTACAATTAGCCCGTTTTGTAAAAAAACCAATACTTTTGGGGTTAAAAATTGAATAAATAAATACACCGACCTTGAAAAATTATGAGGTCAGTTCCTAAAATCTCCAAATTATTCAAAGATTCAGTTTTTAAAGTTTTGAGGTCGAGTTTTTATAAAATTCTCACATTGGCCCCAAATTTGTTAAAATTGTCATTTTGGGTCTTAAGTTTAAAATAATCGGAACTCACAAACCGTAAGGGCTTCTAATGTGATTCCAGTTGGAAAATGTCACTAAGGTTAGTAGGATATTAGGACAAAAACAGTTTTTAAAAGAAATAAGTATAGGTCCCTTAACTTTTGAAAATCTCATTTTTGTCCCATTTTGAGATAATTGCCTTTAAGGCTTTTAGGGGTCCAATTGTTATGAAATTTGAACCTTGGGTCCAAAATATAATTAAGTTATAGTTAAATTAGTATTTACAGGCACATGGGCTGTATAAATCCTGGAATTTTCATTTGGGTCCTCAAGTTTAATCTTTTACAATTCGGTACCTCAATTTTAGCAAAATTACTTTCCAAACTCTAAACACTTGGATTTTTGGAATACATTTAAAATATGTCATTTCCAGTCCCTTAAGAGTTAAAATTTCAAATTTTAAAATTAAGGTCTGGTACAGTTTCGAAAATTGCAAAGTAGCCCTTAAACTTCTCAAATTTTACAATCTAGTCCTTGGGCTTTTAAAAGTTGATTTTATTTATCTTAAAAATCTTAAAACTTTATTAAAATGTCCAAAAGTCATTTTTGAACCTGAGTACAATCCCAAAATTCGAAATTTGCAGAGGGGTCCCTTAAGTTTTATTTTCTTGCAATTAAGTCCACCAATTTTCCATTTTTACATTTTAAGTCCAAAAATTGAAATTTAATCAATTATGTTCGACTTGTCCAGGTTATAAGTCATCCAAAATATGGATTTCAAAGATCATACACATGCATGTCCAATTCATACAAGAATTCATCAAATAGAACATTAAATTGTACATGCATAGGCATCTAATATTTATAGGACAAATTATTTTTTTTAACATATTTTAAATATGCCGAATTTTTGTGCAATAGAGATTAAATAAAGTAGTATAATTTTTCAAGATTTTTCGGATTGAAAAAAATATTTAAATAGAGTAATATATTTTTAAGATAGCGAAAATCGAGTTCACAAATTTTACATTCCAAATGTAAGAGAAATTCGATTCATATTTTTGATTCATTCATTGATTTAGTCGATTACAAATTTCCAATTCAAATTTATTGATTCTTTCTATACAATAGGAAAAGGTCAAACATTCCTTGTACATTTATAATTACCCAAAATTTAACAACAAAAAAGGCAACAAAAGGTCAAACATTCCAACTTTATGTGGCATTCTTATGAATATCGATAATCAAGAATCATGGCAACAGAAATTAGCAACAAAGAGGTCAAACATTCCCATTTTATTAACTATAAGTATTTATGGTAGCAAAAATCAAGAACAAATAGGTCAAACATCCCGATTTTATGAACTATCAAAGACTTATGGCAACAAAAATCAGCAATAAAGAGGTCAAACATTCCCATTTTGAAAACAATCTTCCATATTAATTGAAAATCAGCAAAAAAAAAAAAAAAAAAAAGTCACCAAAATTTTTAGCAAGTCTCTTTAGGCGGAAAACATATTTAGAAACCATTTTCTTGTTGTATATATATATGTATATATAAGCAAGAAATAAAATCTGATTGCACCATTAATACCCTATTATCTTGAATTATCCATATGTTAATTTTATGATATGAAAATCTAGAAGGTACGAATAAGGCTTTGTCATGTGATAATAAGCATCACAAGTGAAGCTTCCACCAAGAAAATTAGCATAGATAATTGTACCTCTTTTATGCCCCTCCATTGAAATATTTATCAAACACAAAATTTATCTCATGCATTGCATTTTTAAATAAACTTCACGAGATAAAAATTTTGGATTGTGAAACTTTCCATCCTGTTCTATAATTTCTCTTGATCGAGGAGTGATTTACAATAATTCATTATTGATCAAATGGAGAAAACTCACATGGTCTACAACTATTAGAAATAAATGACATAGTAGGTAGCAATGATCCGATTTATACTCTGTTTTTTCGGTTGTATCATGTTTATAGTCGTAACTTTTAATGTATTACTATGATATTCTTGTAAAATTTGTAATAATACAACTAAAGTTTATATCTATTCAACATAATACTTTGTTTGAAATTTTTATAAACGATTTTTTCTGTCATATTATTTTGAATAATATTCTAATATATATTTTATAAGTTGATTGTTTAAATCTTTATGCATTCTTCTTTTAAAGTGCATAGTCAATAGCATAAAAAATATTTGTCATACATCAATAAATATTCAAGATAAATAAATAAGCCAACAACGAATTATTTTCATATACAACATATATAAGTTTTCACATGTTAATTCTAGGATTTGAAAAATAGCACGATCACTTTTCAATCACATATTCAAATTTACTTAACAAAATCATAATTTGAAATTAATATTTAATAAATTATATAAAATAATTCAGTTTGAAATTTGAAAATAAAAAAATAAAATAACTAAAACTACACGTGATCACTATTAGGCAAAACAAAATGTTTCATTATTCTTGGAGGGATTGTACTTGGAGAACTCAAAAATTGAGCCACGAGTAATTATTGGATGATCAAAAGTGATTCTCCATAAGTCTATTTTTGTTCAATACAAAATTCTTCTAAGAGCACAAAAATTACTTTGTGTGTATTTTTTTTATAATGTTATCAAAAAAATACCAAGTTTACATATAGTAATATCATCATTTTAAATAAAAAATGAATAGAAAAAATTAAATTTATTTTGTACCAAAAAAAAAAGTTGGAACAAAAAGTGACCAGAATACGCTTTGTGTCATTTGTTAGTTTAGCCATAGATGTTGATAATTAAATTTTAGAAAAAAGTCTAATTTAATTTTTTCTACTAAGTTATATCAATAATAAAAAATAGCAAGTTTTTGTGTAGGTGGGGAAAAACGTTAAGATCATCTTTATGTATTTTTAGATTACGTTTACGAATAAATTTATGAATCAATTACTGATCCTTGAAGTTTTAATTTAATTAATGTTGGGAAATTATTTTGTAGATTTTGATGAATGCCATGTAAAACTTAGATTAGAATGTTGACACCCCATTTCCTTGTAATTCTCATTGTAATAGATAGATAAATGAATGAGTTTGAGTCAAGTCATATGCCTGAAATACAAGAAGTCAATCAAGAAGTGAAGTGAAGACTCACGTGAGGAACAACTGAGTATGGCCAAGACAGAGGACCAAGGACTCGGCAAGACGTGACTAAGGGACATGTGTGAAGAGTCGATTAAGTCAACTCAAAAAAGCCATGTCACAAATTGAAGTGATAGATGAGTCTTTCAATGATTGGAGCGACTCAAGTCACCTGGGGAAAAGCGGTAAACGCAAAGAGGAGTTAATCGAAAAGAATCCGTTGCACGAAGTCAAGAACATTACTTAAATAAATAATACTTCCATGCGCCAGTCTTAAAGTGCTCGATCCCGAGGAGCGTGCAAAAAAGGAATAAACCAATGGGAAGCATCGCACCTTGTGTCGAACACGAAAAGTGGATACTCATTTAATATGAGGAAAAGGTCTACATCTCAAGATTGGAGACCAAGAAAAGACAAAGCCAACGAACATAAGTGACTTTTGAAAATCACTATCTCTTCAATGGATTTTTGAAAGTTCATTATAAAAGGCCGAGAAATTCATTGAGAAATGGTTACCTTGATTACGAACCACGAACAAGCAAGCATTATTCAAACTGTAACCTGCAAAATATTCTCAAGATATTCAAGTAAAATCCTCAAGCCTAAATCTCGAAGGAAATCAATCCAACACAAAGTCATGAAGGAAAGACAACTTCAAACTGTTGAAGAGGAAACTTTTGAAGAATCAAAAGGGGTCTACTTTCCAAGGAGGATTGTAGGAAGGTTCAAGTCGAACCCGATCTGTGTGACCAAGGCATCTCCGGATCGAGTCCAAGGAGCAAGTCACCAGTGATCAAGACTTGTCTCTGGGCGATAACCACTTTGTGAATTGATCATTACTTAGTGAATTCCTCCGGGAGTTGGAGAAGAGAGGATTAGAAGAATTACCCCATCTTCTAACCTCTATAAAAATTACTTGTGTCATTTACATTTCAACATATTTATATTTACGCATACTTATTTTATATCTGGCGATAATTTGCTATGATAAATAACTAAGTGCTAAAATCAAGTGTTAAAACAAAGTTAAATCAAATTCATGGGTGTTAAGTCTTCCACTTTGAAAAACTCATCACAACCAAGTTAAGGTTTAGACTAAACAAATGAGTTATTCTATCAACGGCTCTATCGAAATCATTGAGTGGCTAACTCTGTTTGATTAACTAACTTAGATGTCCCTCAAGGACATAGGCGTGTAATTAACTCGTAATATTTTAAAAGGACTAAAATCGAAAAGTTGGTAAGGTTTATTCAACCCCCCTTCTAAACCTTACTCACACCCCTTGGGACCTACAAGTGGTATTAGAGCGGTTTGTTCATTGAGTATTCCGCGACCGTTCTTGAACTAAATCTCCAATCTTTTAAAGAAAATATTAACACTTGCTCTTTCAAAAGTTATTTTTATTCAAAAAAGTTATTATCATGTAAGCAAATTTGACACGCATTCCCATGTTCACTATTGAAGAATTTGATGATTTGGAAATTTCGTATGCGGCTCATCTATCTGCTTTACATGATGAAATGTGGATAGTGATAGAGGATGGGCCACTGCAAATATTAAAAGTGAACACAACCGTAAGGAAAGCGATTCTTGACTAAAGGAGAAGAAGAAGGCTGCTGCTGCCTTTGAGGCAAGACCGACCATGGTTGAGAAACCAAGTAATGAGTGGACAAACGAGGACATAAAAAGATACAACTTGGACAATGTGGCTAAGGATATACTTTATAAAACCTTGGACAAAGCAATGTTCAACAAAGTCAAATCTTGCCAAACGGCAAAACAAATCAGGATAAATTAACTTTAATTTGTGAAGGATCTCGAGAAAATTAAAGAAAATAAACCTGTCTGTTCTTTGTACGAAAATGTGAAAATTTTTAAATGCTTGCAGTGAAACCTTGGATCACCGGATGCTAGACTCACCTGAAATCACAAACGAACTATCGGCACTTGGGAAGGAATATACACAAAAGAAATGTGCATGAATATTAAAGAAGCCTCCCACCGAATGGGAAATGAAAGTCATGGCTCTAAGACATTCGATGGACCTATCAAAAACATCCAATCATGAGATATTCTCGGACCTCAAAGCTTATGAGTTTGGTGAGAAGAAAAGATCAAAAGGAGACAATCGTACCCAAAACAAGCGCACTTATAGTCAAGGATGGAAATAGAGTCAAGTCGAGGAAGCTATATAGACCGGGAGAAATAACCCGATGGTTAAAAGATTCAAAGTTCTTTAATAAGAACTACAAGAAAAACAAGGGTGAAACCTCCGGAGACATTCAGCTCCCTCCAAGTCAAGGAAGATAGGCCGCCCAAGAGAGCCGAGCATCAAAAGATTGAATATCAGAGAGCTGATAATCCAAGGACTGAAAGAAATGACCAAAGAGCTGAAAACCTGTGTTGGAACTGAGACAACCAGGACACTTTGCTATTGACATCCATATCTAGTAGTCAATAAATACGAGGAATGAAGAAGAAAGAAGAGTCGAGAGAAAAAGACGAGGAAAAAGAAAAAAAGGCTATGTTAGTTCTTTGAGACAGCCAAGTCAAAGGTAGATTGATTCAAAGAGTAGTGAAGGTGACTACTCAAGTGATTAAAGAAGAAGCCTTGAATTGTCTTATGGCTAAAGAACAAGACCAACCGGACCAGGAAGATGAGGTACACTCTAACTCATCTCATTGATTCTAGTGATAGTAGTGATTGACACACACACTTCATCACCCACCGATCTTTATGATTCATATGGCAAAATGATGAAAGACTTTGAGCATATTAAATCCTCACACACTATTAAGTGAGGAAAACAATGACTCAAAAACCAAAACTCACACGGTGGCTAAGGAGCTAAGTACTCGAGTCACATAGCTAATGAGAACAAAGAATCAAGGTGAGAATGCTAAACTAATAAAGCGGAGATAATCTGCTATAGAAAAGAGGGAAAATGATCTCAAAAATGTGATAGCCTCATTTACAAAGGCATCTAAATCATTGGATGATCTTATCATGAGTCAAAAAGAATGTGGAGATAAGACAGGCATATGATTCAATTCCTTTGTGCACGCAAAAAAACTCCCGAGTGATTTTGGAAAAAGAATCTTCAAGTAATGAAACATCTCAAAAATCCAAAACGCCAAATGTTACACCCACATTCATTCCAAAGCACAACCACAAACAAACTGGCCTTGGATATAAAGGAAAAGGAAAACAACCATTGAGTATCTTTGAGAGAGGACAAATGGAGAAGAAATCCGCAGAGTTCCTCAACAAACTCGAAATAGAAAGTACTATGTGAATAATAAACAGCTACCAAAAACCCCAGTTTTTATCAAAGAAACAAATATGATGGGAATGGTAGAAATTATCCAAGCCAAGTGATTGGAATAATGTGAAATATCAACAAAAACCTATGGAATACAAGCCAAATGGCAAAGACCTAGATCTCAACAAAGGTCATTCCAAAGGCAAAAGAGCTATCATCGAGACACATATGCACCCAAGCACTACACTAAAAAATATCACAACTACCCAAAGAAGACAATTGCTAAAACACACACACGAGACATACATACAAAAGAGACAATTTGTATGTACCTAAAGCCCCAAGCAATTTGCCAAAGTGAATTATGATTATGGCACGAGATAGATGGCAACCTCTTAGAGTCAAATTATTTGGCTATAGGTTGGTTGGATCATCTTACAACACTAACCCCTCGGGACCCGTGCAAGTATGGGTACCTAAAACTAATTTCCTTGATTGCGGGTTCAAGGAACAACGAGTGCCAAAGAACCCGGTACATGGATAGTGGTCGCTCCCGGACATATGACATGAAACAAGAAAAATCTATCAAGATTCAAGGAGATTAGATGCGCAAAAAGTTATATTTGGAGAAAATGAAGCTCGGGGAAAATAAAAGGCACTTGGATCCATTAAGAAGAATGGATTAGAGATCACAGATGTTGCTTATGTTGAGGACTCAACTTCAATTTGCTCAAAGATAAGTCAACTTTGTGATAAAGGCTACAATATTGGATTCAACATGGGAGTGTGCCAAATCAAGGATCTTTGAATCAAATGAAATAGTCTTTGCAAGGATCAAGGAAGAAAAATATGTATGTGGTAGATTGGTCTCTTTGCAACACCAAGCACTTGTCTGTTAGCAAAAGCACGGCCGAATCAAGTTGGGTCACGGGCACAAAGAAGTCGAGTCATCCGAACTTCAAGACAATCAACAAGATTGCAAGGAGTCATCTTGTGGAAGGATTTCGGACTCGATACAAGAAGGAAAGTGTATGTGATGCATGCCGGATGGGAAAACAGATCAAATATTCCTTCAAGGAGAAGCTGTCCTTCATCAACAAGAATATTGCATCTGTTTGCACATGGATTTATTTGGTCTTGTTGAACCAACCAACATAAGTGGAAAGAAATACACTTTAGTGGTGGGGGATGATTATTCAAGATATACATGGACAATTTTTATGTGAAAAAAGAAGGAAATGTTACGAAGTTACCGGTGATGAAAAGAGTTCAAAATGAAAAGAGCGAAACCATTATAAAGATAAGGTCGATAGAGGAACCGAGTTTGTCAATGGGATAATAACTCGATCTTGTGTTGAAAATGGTATTGCTCATGAGTTATCTGCGACAAGAACTCCACAATAGAATGGAGTAAAGTAGTGAAAGAAGAAACAAAACTCTCAAGGAAGCTTCAAGAACCATGCTAGTCAAGTTTGGATTGCCTAAAAGATTTTGGGAAGCCATCAACACCGCATGCTATACTCAAAATAGATGCATGATTAATAGACGGTGACCGAAAAAACTCCCTATGAAATCGGGCGGGAAGAAAGCCAAATGTTGGGTACTTGAGAATATTTGGATGTAAATGCTTCATTTATAACAATGGCAAGGATAATCTAAAGGATTTTGATGCTAAAGGCGATGAAGGTATCTTTTTGGGATACTCAATTGAAAGCAAAGCCTATAGAGTGCTTAACAAGAGGACTACGGTCCGAAGAGTCCTGTTCATGTGGTTTTTGATGAACCTAATGTGAGTGGAGAAGACATTGAAGAATTAGGCGACAAGTTGAATCAACCAACTATCTGAAGAGTCCTTATATTGAAGGTGAAACATGAGAAATTAATCCAGGATGAAGAGGGAGATAGTTTGAATCTCAAAGACAATGGAAAGTCTGCAATTTGAATGATGATGAAAGAGGCTGCTCAAGACAACACATTGTGAGACAAATTTGAACCCAACTAATTTACTACAACCGGATGTGAGATGGTCGAGAGATCATCCACCGCAGAGCTAGTCATTGGAGATGTGAGAGATGGTGTAAGAACCAGGACCCCAGAGCTCGTGAAAAGAAGCAATGTTCCCTTGTTTTATTTCCCAAATAGAGCTAAAAAATGTGTCCCAAGCCTTAGATGACACACATTGGATTCAGGCTATGCAAGAAGAGTGAATCAATTTGAAAGAAACAAAGTATGAGAATTGGTGCGAGAGACCAACTCATCAAAATGTTATTGGCACAAAATGGGTTTTCGAAATAAGATGAATGAGTAAGGATCTGTGGTGAGAAACAAAGCAAGATTGGTAGCCAAAGGGTATTGCCAAGAAGAGGAATAGATTTTGATGAAACATTTGCTCATGTTGCAAGATTAGAAGCAATAAGGATGTTTCTTGCCTCTGTTGCACAAAGAACTTCATTGTATAACAAATGGATGTGAAAAGTGCATTTTTAAATGGACTATTGGAAGAAGTCTATGTTGAGCAACCTCTTGGATTGGAGCAAAAGACTCTTGGAGATAAGGTGTACAAGCTCAAGAAAGCTCTATATGGATGAAGCGGGCACCAAGAGCATGGTATGATACATTGTCTCAATTTCTAACGATAATGGATTTACCAAAGGGAAAGTGGACGAAACACTCTTTAGAATTCAAGATGGAGAGAGTATCTTTGCTTGTTCGAGATATATGTGGATGATATCATTTTTGGATCCACAAATAAAGAGTGTGATAAGTTCTCAAATCTCATGCAAGACAAATTTGAAATGAGCATGATGGGAGAGCGACTTTCTTCCTAGGACTTCAAGTTAAGTCTGGCTGAAGGATGGAATCTTCATAAGTCAAACAAAATACACCGAGATTTAATGAAGAAATTTGGTATGGAAGAAAAGTCTTACGTGAAAATACCAATGAATACATCGATCAAGATGGACATGGATGCAGGATGGCAAACCCGCGGATCAAACAAGATACATAACACTTATTGGATCATTGCTCTTAACAAAAGCCGGACATCCTCTTTGCGGTAGGTGTATGTGCAAGATTCCAATCTGCACCAAAAGAGAGTCACATGACCGCAGCTAAGAGAATTCTAAGGTATTTGAAGGGATGCCAAGAAGTTGGCTTATGGTATCCAAAGGAAGGTGGATTCAAGCTAATTGGTTATTGATTAATTATGTTGGATGTAGAGTTGATGAAAAGAGTACTTCGGTACATGTCAAATGCTTTGAAACAAAGTTAGTTTCATGGTTAGCAAGAAGCAAAACTCAATAGCCACATCCACAAAAGCAGTACATAAAGTGGCAGGTTTAAGTGCCCAAGTCTTATGGATGAGACAAAGAAATGAGAGATTATGAAATTGAAGAAAAAGAAATTCCAATTATGTGTGACAACACAAGTGCTATTGAAATTACTCGAGAATCCATGTTGCATTCAAGAACAAAGCACATTGATGTCGGATATCATTTTATAAGAGATCGTTTTGAAAAGAAAGACATCATTTTGGAATATATCTCAACCGATAATTAGGCGACATATTCACTAAGCCTCTACGTGAATCAAGGTTTGAAGAGCTTAATCATGAGCTAGGGTTAATTGAGTGAGTTAACACTCGAAAGACTCAATCGAAGAGATGGAAGATGAAAAAGTGAGAAATGAACAAGTTTTCACATCACCTAAATGAAACAAATGACCATATCCGAAGGTCACCAGTAGCAAGTTAGGCCGACAAATTGAGTAGCTTAATGAAAAGACAGAGAAGAGTTAAGTCATTCGTGAAATAAGCCGAGTCATTTACGAGCTAAGTGACAAAAACGCAGTCATTTTTAATGTGCGGGAATGTTCTTAAGAATGATGTCAGCGAAATAATGACTTGCACAGTCAAAAGCTGCACAATAAGCATATGATTGGATATAAATGCTGCCGCATTAAATGCGAGGAATTAAATGCGGTTTGACGTGCTAAATCGAGCCGTTGATCTTGATCAAATTTCAAAAATAAAAACACGCCCTTTCATAACCCTTATATACGCATTTTTCGATTTTCTCTCTCTCACTCAAAACTCTGACCTCATCTTCAAAGCAAAAGAAAAGCAAGTTCATTTCTCTCGCAAAACCATACCAGTTCTCAAGCAAGTTTATCAAGTTTTAATCGGTAAAACTCTCTACAAATGGCACCAAAGCTCGATTTTGTAAAGTTATCAAAGCAAATCCATTCGGATCGATTGTGGATTTCGAAGGGATGATAAAGCGGGTTCAAATGAAACCCTAGTGAAGAGGATAATCGATATGCTAGAAAAGTCCGGTCTCGGGCCTTTTCTTACAATGGAGTACTCGCTGACCTATGCTGAAGAGGTGGCACAGTTCTATGCAAATGCGGAGGTGCAGGACGAAGGTATCAAGTCTTCCGTCCACCGCAAGGACATTTTGATTACTGTTAAGGACCTTGCGGAGCATCGCTTATGCCGTCTGAGGGCATGACGGAGATAGTGGAAGCTGATGTTAACTTGGCTGCTGCATGGAAAGAAGTAGCCAAACCATAGTGTGCTGCGAAAGTAATCTACACAGCTGAGAAGAAGCTGCTGAAGGACGACTATCACAAGCTGATGGATGTTGCAAAGTGTGTAGATATGAAGTTTGGCGCTTTCAATCATCTCACAAAGGCAAAGCGATCGTCATGGCTGCAATCATGGAAGGAAAGAAAGTCAATGGCTGAGTTCGTGTACATCGGACTCGCCCGAGAATGTTGGGAACAAATCATACAAGGAAGATGGATCATTTGGAGGATCACTTGGCTATGGCCTGGTAATTGGCCGCCTAATGGAAGTGAAGGGCATTCCCCTTGAAAGATGGAAAGCCTTTCCATGTAAACAAGAAAATGTTCAGGCTAATCTTTTTTAGGAGCCCGGAAGAGAGCCCATGCGAAGAAGGCGGATACAAGTGAGGGGAATCAACCAACCCGAGGACACAACTTTCCCCCTCCCAAGAAGAGAGTTGCCCTGCAATGCTAAGAAGAAAGCTGCCCCTCAAAGAAATAAAGGACGCCCCTGCCTCTGCAGCCGAGTCACCCGCCCGAGCAACCGTGTCTCCCCCCTGCGGTGAAGCGAGAAGATGGGGCTGAGAAGGAAGCCCAAATACCTTCTCGATCATAAGGAAGAAGAGGACTCCAAGCCCAGAAAAAAGCAAAATGCTTGCCTCTAAAGAATCTCGAGAAGGCGTTTACCTTTAAGGAACCGGAGGAAACTAAACTGGATATTCCTCTGGTTAAAACCAAGAGAAGGAAGAGAATCTCTAAGCTTTAAGAGCTTGAGAAGATGACCGAATCGCCATTCAGTGGAGAAAGCTTTCTAGATGCGACATCGAGGAAGTGCGGTCTCCGATATATAATTGATGAAACCGCCAAGTCTGCTTGAAGGTGATCGTGAGAGGCTTACCGAAGACCCAGCTGTAGTGAGGACAACTGAAGACAAAGAAGCAGCGGAGACAACTAAATCTCCTGCTGAAGAAGTTGTCTCTCCGCCTTTCTACGGACGCTGCTGGCGAAAGCGAAGAGCGGCAGATCATGCTACCTTCCATCCCGAGAAAAGGAAGGGCAAGAAGAGGAGAATGAGGATGATGATGTCATCATGTACTCTCACTGTATATCCGGACATACAACACCGTACGTGAATGAAGAAGGCGTGGAAGTTAAGCTACTCAAAGTGCGGTTTGAACACCCCGAGTTCATTGAAGAAGGGAGGAGGCTGTTCAAGTTTCTTGAGATCGACAACATGTACTTCCGGCTGCTCGGATGAGGACAATTGCACGAATATTCTACACATCCGCAAGGAGAAAAAAAAGCGGAAGCCGGGGAAGGAAAGCTCGTGAGAAAGCCGATATATGTCCCCATCGGAACTCGAACATACGCATCCTCATCTGGCGTCTTTGTCGAGAAAGTGATGAAGACATGGATCCCGTTGCTACACAAGAGAAGTCGGACATGCATCAAGATTTAAGGGAATCCGAATGATGCATGAACAACACATGATTGAAGGACCAGGAGAGTCCTCTAAATCTCTCCTGAGATAGACCGTTGGGAGTAGTGCGAAAATTGCCCGCGATTATTACCGCAACTCGTCCCTTATGCAATCGGAAGATGAGTCCAAGGGCCTTGGCGATGAGACTCGGAATTTGGGCACCCAAGTTGAGACAACCCCTCATCAAGGTGTTCTACCACCCCCTACGGTGAGCACTCAACGGAAAGCGGCCGAGAGTCCGGAGAAGAGTGACCCCATCGTCGATCGCTCAACCGGTGTGCCACCGAGGGGAAACTCCTCCACTACGATAGAAGTCGGAGGATCTTTGCACACGACTCAACAATGAAGAAAGGAGGCGAAGTGGAAAAGGAAAAAGAATCACAACAGATCGACATTGAGCCCTGAAGCACGGTTGAGTCTGGCCAAGCCGAGGTGTCAATTGCTTTGCGACTGAGGCCACCGCTATCTATCGAGGCACAGTTGAAATGCCCCGGAGTTAACACTGGCACACGAAAGCGCAATCCAAGGAGTTGAGACTCCTAGGGGCCATCGCTGAAGACCCTAAGGCAGTGCGTCCGTCGAAGGGAATGTAGAAGGCCTCGCTACGATTGAGACTACCGCCGGAGGTGTTGAAGGCCCAAGGGAGGTTGAGACTTCCCGGTAAAGCTCAAGAAGTCCGAACATCCCTCTTGTTAATATTGCTAAATCGAGAAGGAGATTAGTGTTCTTCATGACTCCCAGGATAATCCCGACATATCCTTTCGGGATCTCGAAGAGGAAGGCCGAGTCCACACACTTACACATCAAAAGGACCCAACTGAGGATGTTCTCCCGCAGACGCAGTCGGCCGAGTTTCAAAGATGCTCGTCAAACATTTAATTTTGATGATGAACCAAGCCCCCAAGTTTCATCATCATCCGATGACGCCCATGATGTTGTAGCCGAGAACAGGGTAAGTCACTTAGAAAAATCTCTGAGACCGAAGAAGGCATTAAGACAGTGAGGCTCGATCACTTGCCAACCTACTCAACAAGGCCCAAATAGAACCGAGTCTTCTGCGTAGGCTCCCACAGTGCAACGAGCACCAGACTCCACCAGGATCATCAAAGCCTCAAACGCAATTGCAATCCCCTATGTCGCGGATGATACCTTTGAGCAATTATTTCCATTTTCGCTGAGTTGCCACAAATAGAGGAGGAGACATCTAAAGAGCGGTGAAAATACACGATTCGAGAAGATTGATCATCCCTACCGACTCCATTGTGCCAAAATGAGACTTTAATTTCGATCTTTGAATGGCCACCACCAATCCAATCTGTGACAGATTGAGATCCGTGAAGTCTTCAAGAAAATCAGGAGAGATTGAGAAGATTGAATGCACCAGGCTTCATTAGATCTGCGTCTGGATAATAGAGATGCAACCCTCACAACGACTTACGAGGGATTGTGGTACGGTCGATCGTGAGTGGTGTCGATGCGATGTGCAATGCGATATGAACAAGTTAGATATTTTAAGGCATTGTACAACAAGATGTTGGTTTGGAGTCCGACAATCTTGACATGAAGCGAGGATGCGAGCTATATGGAGAGATTGCATGCCTCTCATACAACTAAAATGGAGTTCTTGCATGAATTTTATCGAAAAGAAATTCAACGTGTTGAGGAGAGAACATGAATACGAAATTCAGCCTTCTCATGGCTGAAATGAAACTGTGGCAGTGAATCGAAAGCCACTCGCTCGGAATTTCGAACAAAGACATGCCGCAGCGGACTCAAGCGAACTCGACTCTCGGCCACCGGACTTCATGCTTGCGAAAATGTTCCCTAGGGTTCCTCTCTCCTTTGATGATGCCAAAAAGGGGGAAGAGGAATACCCGAGAAATTGAAGGAAGAAAGCAAATTTGAGAAGCAAAAGGAAGAAGCAGCTGTTGAGAAGAAGAAGGGAAAAGTTGTTGAGGGGGAAAAGTCAAAAGATTTGACACTAATGATTGCTAAAACCCCTCAGCAAGGTCATGTCACAGCCTCAATACTCAGCAAACTTCCAGTAACTCTGCCGATCGAACACTCTGCTGTGCCTATGTCAGAGAAAAGAAAGATTGTAATAGAAGATCAGTTAGAGTTCGATAAAAAGACGGATGCCCGCGTTGAAGCAGTGATGAAACAATTCGGCGGCATTCCGACAGGGAAGGATCAAGATGCCATTCCAGATGACGGAGACGAGCCAAGATCATTGGAAGAATTTAAAACGCTCGAATCCGAAGGTTACTTCAAGAACATGTCTGTAGCCCAAGCCTGGGATTTGTACCGGGAGAAGGGTCTTAAGTTGTGCGAGGAAGGCGATAGCGCGACTACCGCGACCATTCACCGTGGTAAGCGTAGAAGACTCCGTACAATACACACCCGGAGGAGGAGGAAGAAGTGGTGGAGGAAGAGGTTTTCGACCTGAGAGGTTTACCCAAAATATTGAATACGTAGATCCGGCAAGAAATGAAGGATCTACTTTGCCGGGTACGATGAAGTAGTGAACCGGGAAGTGGCTAGAAAGAATGCTTGATTATGTGAAAAGAATAGAAGAGGAAAATAAAAGACAAGATCAAATTGTGGCAAGAAAGGCAAGAAAGGAAAAGAAAAGACGATCTTTGCGAAGAGAGCTTATGAAAAGAAGAAAGCGGTGAAGATGAACGAAAAAGGAAGAGAGCAGGCGATGATGACGAGTGAAGAGGAAAAGAAGGAGGCGGCGAAGGTGATGAAGTGTTCTTTGCTAACCCTTCATGTATTTTACTCGTGTAAATACATTTATGTGTAAGTCATCCGTACATTCAATAAAGTGTGTTTGTATTTTCTCTCTTTGTATCTTAACATAGATGCTTGTAAGTTGCTTAGATATAATTATGCTCACGATACACTTTGTAAACAAGCGTAAAAGGACAAGAATGCTATGATCAATAAAATTATTGATTCAACGCATACATTCTTTGTTTGTGCATTGCCTATATGTATCTGTCTTTTTTTACATTTTGTTTAATGTTTTTAAGTTTTGGCATCATCAAAAAGGGTAAATTGTTGGGAAATTATTTTGTAGATTTTGATGAATGCCATGTAAAACTTAGATTAGAATGTTGGCACCCCATTTTCCTTGTAATTCTCATTGTAATAGATAGAATTTGAATGAGTGAGTCAAGTCGGCTATGCCTGGAAATACAAGAAGTCAATCAAGAAGTGAAGTGAAGACTCATTGAGGAACAACTGAGTATGGCCAAGAGACAGGACCAAGGACTCAATCAAGACGTAATGTGAGGACAAGCGTGTGAAGAAGAGTCGATTAAGTCAACTTAAAGAAGCCATGTCACAAATTGAAGTACAGTTGAGTCTTTCAATGATTGGAACAGACTCAAGTCACCTAGGAAAAAGCGCAAATTTGCAAAGAAGCGATTAAGCGAAAAGAATCCGTTACCGAAGCCAAGAACATTACTTAACTAAGTAATACTTCCATGCTTCCAGTCTTAAAGTGCTCGATCCCGAAGCGTGCAAAAGGAATAAACCAATGGGAAGATCACGCACCTCGTGTCGAACCGAAAAGATGGATACTTATTTAATACGAGGAAAGGTCTACATCTTAAGATCAAGACCAAGAAAAGACAAGCCAACGAACATAAGTGACTTTTGAAAATCAGCTATCTTTTCAATGGGCGATTTTTGAAAGTTCACTATAAAAGGATGAGGAAATTCATTGAGAAATGGTTACCTTGATTACCCGAACCACGAACAAGCAAGCATTATTCAAACGTAACTCGCAAAATATTCTCAAGATATTCAAGTAAAATCCTCATGCCTAAATCTCGAAGGAAATCAATCCAACACAAAGTCATGAAGGAAAGACAACTTCAAACTGTTGAAGAGGAAACTTTTGAAGAATCAAAAGGGTATACTTTCCAAGGAGGATTGTAGGAAGGTTCAAGGTCGAACCAGTGTCAAGTTATTGGAGGGCTTCGTGATCAAATCCAAGAAGCCCGAGAAAGTGAGCGAAGTAGCAAGACAAACTGCCCTGTGAAGAAGCCGAGTCGGACGAGAAGCCACTTGTGTGTGACCAAGACATCTCCAGGATCGAGTCCAAGGAGCAAGTCAACTGTGTGATCAAGACTTGTCTATGACTCGATAACCACTTTGTGAATTGATCATTACTTAGTGGATTCCTCCAGAGTTGGAGAAGAGAGGATTAGAAGAATTACCCCATCTTCAAACCTCTATAAAAATTACTTGTGTCATTTACATTTCAACATATACATTTCTCGCATACTTATTTTATATCTACTTGATAATTTGCTATCCAACCGATAAATAACTAAGTGCTAAAATCAAGGTTAAAACAAAAGTTAAATCAAATTCATGGGTGTTAAGTCTTCCGCTGAAAAACTCATCACAGCCAAGTTAAGGTTTAGACTAAACAACTGAGTTATTCTATCAACAGCTCTATCGAGTCTGTTGAGTGGCTAACTCTGCTGATTAACTAACTTAGCTGTCCCTCAAGGACATAGTTGTGTAATTAACTCTGTAATATTTTAAAAGGACTAAAATTGAAAAGTTGGTAAGGTTTATTCAACCCCCCCTTCTAAACCTTACTCACACCCCTTGGGACCTACAATTAAAAATAAAAACACTTGAATTATTAGTTTTCACACAATTAATTAAAATATTGAAATCACAATAAAAAATAATAAAAATAGTATGAATTTTTTTATTTACTATCTTTGTCTTTTATATCATTTGTAAAGTGTCGGTATTTTGTATGTGTACAGAAAATGTTGGATTGTCAAAATCTGCATCTACAAATGCCTCTCAGAAAAGCCCGAGAAAACTAAAAATAGTGAAAATTTTGAATTTAACACTCTAACGTATCCACTTTTAAGAATATTTTTCTGTGATATTTCAAATGGCGCTTTTTTAGAGGCGAAACCTTTAAGTTCTTTGCAATTATTTTAATTTTATTTTGAACTTTACATTTCTAAACTTCATTTCTTACTCATTGCCGTATCTATACCAAGGAATATACTTCCAAAATTTTTGTGGAGTTTAAATAGAGAAAATGCGTCTGCACCTTATCATGGATAAGAGAATTGAACACTATAGCATCAATTGCTAAATATTTGGTATTTAATACACTACTTCAAACACCATGCAATAAAAGGACTACTGCAACATATAATGTTTATAAAGATGGTAATTCCATATCTTTAAATAATATAAATATAATTATTTTCTATGGATTGATGAATGCTAATTAGTATAATTAATTATGTGTTAAATGAACATTTGTTTAATAACCTTCTAATATTTAGATTACCATCATTTTTACTCATTTACATAGAAATCGTATACAATATTTGTTTTATTTATCATAGATTATTGGGAACTTAGAGATCCATTATTTAATATTGAATATGGTTACGCAAGTTTTTGCTATGATGAGAGGATTGAATTCACGCATTAATACTATAAAGTCAAAGTACTCTAGATGTTGTACACATGGAAAAATTCATTTGCATTCAATGAAAAAGCCGCCTAAATTTGATTGGAAGCCTCTTTGCCCACAACAAGTAATCATATGCCTAGATTTGCGTAGCTTTATATTTATGACGCTAAGAATGAAGTCCGCAACGAATGGATTTGGTTAGGTATGCATTTACTTTACAAAGATTTCTAAAATTATATCAAAGCATAAGATATCATTTACATTATTTATATATTGTAATAAGTTCCTCATGTAGGAATATTAATTGAAATATATTCCTCATGTAGGAACAATAATGAAATTATTACTTGATTTACACAATCGAATTGTACTTGAATTCAAAGTCATGCTAGATGAAAGCAATAACATTAGGTTGGTTGTTACAAAGCTTGGTGATCATGTTTTGGAGGCAAAGACTCTTTTAGGAAATAATGATGGTCAAAAGGTATTAATTGCTTGAATGACAATGACCCTCCTCGATCCGAAATTGCCATTTAAGTTCCAACAAAGATAATTTTCTTTGATCGTTTCATATGCGATGACGATCAACAAAAGTTAAGGACAATCTCTCTCTCTCTCTCTCTCTCTCTCTCTCTCTCACACACACACACACACACACACACATACACACACACATGTTGGGCTTCTATTGAAAAAGACAGTGTTCACCATATATAGTCAATTGTGCGTTGTATCCAGAGTGACTAATCTCTTAAAGGTTCGATTTGTGATGATGGGAATAAATATAGCTACAAAACTATGAATGTTGTATACAAGATTTTTTTTTGTAATTCATAAATTGGATTCCTTTATTAACATTATTTACGGAAACTTTGATAGATTTATTAATATATTTTTGTTAAGAATATATTTGATTAAAAATGTTAATTATTCATTTTTTCAACTACAAGTTCAATATGAAAATATATGTCTCACATATATGTTTGTAATTGTTTTGATACGGCCTAGATTTGTCATATTAAATTGGATCAATATTATTTGGGCCTCAATATTAAAAATGGGTCCAATTACAAATATAGACTCTATTAGGGCTTTAATTAGTAGAATCCTAAAATAATTCCATATAAAGGAGTATTCTATACTATTCTCTTTTACATTACCTCTTCACAAAATATATTTAATGATTCTCATTGAATAGAGTTCGACTTGAGCGTCGGAGAGAGTACGCTAAAAACCCTCCGCCCCCCTTTCTCACCGTTGTTTTGCGAGCACAAACGCGAACGGACGTTGGAGATCGAGCTTTCTCAATAGGGTAAATTTCGCCCCAACAATTGGCGCCCGTCGTGGGAAAATTGAGTTGAGACGTGAGAAAACATCTCGGGAGGTGATTAGCTATATAATCTTTCATTCAAAATGCCGAATGTCTCTTGAAGAGCCTGTAGCGATTTGTTTCGATCGATTATCAATATCATAACATCACAAAGGTTCGATTTGTTGCAACTACGGGGATTAGCTTGAATGTGAATATTACTTTAGGTTTATCCAAAGAGGTTGCCTGAGATAAGGCTTGATTTGCTCGTCATGATGATGAGAGATCCTCACTTTGAATTCAAACTATGTCATCTTTCAATGAGAGATAAGTTTTTCTTATGCTAATTTGATTGATAGAATCAAATAAAATGATATATAAAACACGTATCCATGCCTTTATATGTGATCGGGCCTAAAATATGGATCCAGTCCGTCGAGGAAGGATAGATCTGGTAGGTTAGGGCTGTAGATGACCGAGGATTTACCCGGAAGGGCTCGGTGTAGTCCGAGCCGAGAAAGAAGGAGAAGCATAGCCGACTAGCATAAGTGCTTCGATAAGGGCGCTTGACATGATAGGTTGGTTATTCCCATATTGCGAGAATTGAGGACACATTATTCGAGGTAGCATTAAATATGGAGCAACTCTACAAAGGTGATAATAAATGCCTCGCAGCTGGCGGTCCTAGGCCACATTAATGGTAAAGCATCACGTGGCGAAACCAGAGGAATATTGGCGTGTTCCCCTAGGCAGCATTAATGGCGTAAGGGGGCATATTGCTAAGACGCATTAACTCTGACTGCGACGTGACTAAGCCAATCTGACTTCGAGTAACTACGAGGTTGACTAAAGGATGTGGAAAGTACTTAATAGCGAGCTCAAGCCAATCCTAAGAAGACACGTGTAGGTGCAAACCCTAAAAGGTTAGTATAAATAGGAAGGAGGAAGGTCCTTTGAAAGGTGAGATCGATAATCTAAACACACACTTATAAATACATATTTTCTTACCTCGAGTTATTTTTCCTTTTTGTATAAAACTAACTTGATCGTCGGAGTGCTAACGCTGGAATCTTTCCGATTGTCTTGTGTAGGAAGGCATCGAGAGGATCAAGTTGGGGAATCTTGGAGGTCCTCTTTTTGGACGGATCAAGTGGCGCCGTCTGTGGGAACATTTGAGCTATTGACGTGAGTATGAGTGGGGGTAGTGAGAAGGGGAAAGGGTTATTACATGCGGTCGGGAGGACGCTTTAGTAGGGGTGAGAATGAAGGTAGGAGCGTGGGGAGACGCCGGGAAGGTCAAATCTCATTGACGTGGAGTTCTCGCCCGTAAACCCTAACATTATGAGGAAACACCGGGAGGGTCAAACCCCATTGGCGTTAGGTTCCCGCCCATGACCCTAATGCCACGACCGAGACACACTGTTTGGGGCTAACCCTTTGGCGGCAAGGATTCCTCCCGTGAACTTAAGTGCCCGGTTGCGGAGGAATCCCAGCCGATTTACAAGGAGCGATTAGTTGTATTGATAGAGGGTGCGATAGGTTCGTCCTTGGGTCGGAGAGGGAATAAGAAAGGGTACGGAGGGAGTTTCCTCCACCACTGGAGGAAAAGAGGGTAGACCGGAATATAGGAGAGGAGGGCATATGGGCGAGGAAATGGGGAATTTGCAAAGGGAGATGAGGGAGATGAGGAACGCAGCGTTAGCGGTAGGAGCCGCCGCCGAAAAAAGTAGTGTCGTTTAAGGATGTGGTGATGGCGGATGATCGCCCAATAACTTTAGGGCGTTAAGTTATGAATACGATGGAATCGGACCCATGGGAGCATTTATGCCGCTTTGAGAATTCTCCGCGCTCTTGCATAGATATTCCGAGGGGTTAAATGTCGTGTCTTTCTCACTACTCTATCTAAGTCACCCAACAATGGTTTAGTTAGCTTCACCCGCTTCGATAGGCTCATTCGAGAATTCGATTCGGCTTTTCTTCATCGGTTTGCTAGCTCGCGGAAGCATCGGAGGACTCCACTCTCTTTCAAGATCGGCGGGGTGAATCGAGAGCCACTATGAAGTTACATAAAGAAGTTCACCACGACAAAGACTAGAGGTGCCCTCCGCGACACAGGAAGTTTTGGCGAGTGCCTTGTCGCAAGGTTTAGTGGAGGGGGATTTCTTTAGGTCGGTAGTCAAAAGGTCAGCCAAAAATTTTGATGATCTCTTGGCAAGGGTGGAAAAATATATAAATCTGGATGAGGCCCAGAGAAGTAAGAAGGATGAGGGGAGGGATAAGAAGAGAGAGAGGAGCGGGGGGCAGACAGAGGGGGTGTCGAAAAGGTATAGAGAAGATAATCGTCCAGCTCTCCTTACCCGAGCTCAGAAACAAGGAAGTACACGCCCGGTAGCTCCTAGGGCGCAAGTGTTGGTGGTTGTAGCTAATCATAAGGAGTTGAAGTGGCCAGACAATTATTCTAATGTTCCTAATAAATCTAGGTCAAATTTCTTTTGCGAATTTCATAATGACTATGGGCACACCACAGAGGAATGTCGGCACCTTAAGGACGAGATAGAACGTATGGTGAGGAATGGGTGGTTGCAGAACTAGATCAAGCGAGAGTCTTCTCGCAAGGAGGATCGTGTGAAGAATCACCCTCCGCAGGAAAAGCGGGGAAGAGTTGCCCTTGACTAAAGATCCGTCGCCAGCAAGGCAAAGGGGACTATACATATGATAGTGGGACAACCCACGATGGAGATTCTAACAGAGCTAGAAAGGCTCACGCAAGGAGGGACCGAAAAAGTATTTTGGAGGTGGAAGGAGACCGGAGGGTCCTCGGTGTGTTTTGGAAGGAGTGACCTTAAGGGTGTATCTATGCCCCATAATGACGCGATGGTAATTCTTTAATATGGCCAACTTCGAAGTAGCCCGGTTATGGTGGATCTGAAGTTCATTAATATTCGTTTCTGAAGCATACCGAAGATGGACTTGGAAATGGAGATTAAACCGTGGAAATGGCACTTTACGGGTTTGGAGGGGCATGGTAGAGCCATGGGGACAGTCGCGATGCCGGTTTGATGGGCACATATCCTTTGCAAAAAACTCGGATGGTAACTTTTCTTATTATTGATTCATATTCCACTTATAATGCTATAATAGGGATACTGCTCTTAATTCTTTCCAAGCTATTATATCTACATACCATATGAAGCTCAAATTTGTGGTGGGGGAGAAAGAAGGAGTGGTAAAGGGAGATGCCTAGGTGGCAAGAAAGTGTTATGTAGAATCGATTAGGAAAGGAGATCGAGAAAAAATCAAAAAGAAAGGAGGTAGAGTTGGATAGGGAGACAAAGACGTTGAAAATAAAGAAAAAGAAAAGGAGCGGATCTTCTCGGCGTAAGACCCGAGGAAGAGTTAATGTCTGTAGAGCTGGTCCCGGGGACCCACGCAAGGTTACTCGTGTAGGAATACGATGTCTTTTCTTGGAAGGCGGGAGACCTAACTAGAGTAGACCGGAGCAGTCACCCATCATCTTAATGTGGATAAGAATAGAAGGCGGTAAAGCGGAGAAACAAACCGTGCGGAGCGAGAAGGACAAGATAGTGCAAGGAGAGGTGAAGCTATTGGAGGCGGGGAATATAAAAAAATCCAATTCCTAGAGTGGTTGTCTAACGCGGTGTTGGTATCCAAAGGGAGACGTCTAGAATGTGTATCGATTTTAGAGATTTAAATAAAGCTTGTCCCAAAGATCATTACCCTTTGCCTAGGATTGATCGGTTAGTCGACTCAACCTCGTGTTACTGAATGTTGAGCATGATGGATGCATACCAGGGATACCACCAGATCCGCTTAGCAGAGGAGGATCAAAAAAGGGTGAGTTTTATAACATCTTCAGGGACTTATTGCTATGTGGTTATGCCTTTTGGGTTGAAGAATGCTAGTGCTACCTATCGAGGCTTATGGATAGGATGTTTAAAGGGCAGCTAGGGCGCAATATGGAGGTATATGTGGATGATATGCTCGTAAAAAGCAAGCAGGCCTTGATGCACACACAGACACTGGCGGAGACGTTCGAAGTATTGAGAAAGTTCGGTATGAAATTAAACCCGGCTAAAAGTTCATTTGGAGTAAGATCGGGAAAATTCTGGGATACATGTTCTTGAAAGGGAATCGAGGTATATCGAGAAAAAAGGTAAAGGTAGTTCTAGATATGGTATCCCCCACCGTAAATAAGGTGCAACGACTACTAGGAAGGATAGCGACCCTCAATCGGTTCATATCAAAGTCGTGAGAAAAAAGCCTTTCTTTCTTCAAAATTTTAAGGAAGGCCAGGAGTTTCGAGTGGATAGAAGAATGCGAAAAGGCGTTTGGAGAGCTGAAAGCTTTCATGTCAAAATAACCCTTGCTAACTAAACCAATCCAAGGGGAGATCCTCTACGTATATTTGTCCGTGGGTGAAGTAGCAGTTAGCTCGGTATTACTAAGGGAGGAACCAGGGCGCCAGATGCCAATTTATTACGTTAGCAAGTTGCTACATGGGGCTGAGGTAAGGTATTCAGAGGTTGAGAAAGGGGGCTTGGCGTTGGTCACTACTGCTAGACGACTCAGACCTTATTTTTTATCCAACCGAATAGTGGTCTACGAACTTGCCCTTGGGCGCGTCATGGGCGGCGAGACATCGTGGAAATGATCAAATGGACCATAAAAACAGGGGAGTTCGATGTGGAATATCGTCTAGGACATCCATCAAAGGCGAGCATTGGCCGATTTCTTACAAGAGATGATGTCGAAGGGGAAGCTCTTGAATGGTCACATTGCATGTCGACGGATCTGCCATAGCGGCCGGAAGTGGGGCGGTATTGTTTTGACTAACCCCGTGGGGAAGACCTGGAATTTCTTTGTGAAGTTTGGGTTTCGAGCATCCAATAATGAAGTAGAGTATGAGGCATTGGTAAGGGGGCTCAAGATGGCGATCAACTTAGGGGTTAAGTCGTTACGAGCTTATTCGATTCTATGTTGGTAACCAACCAAGTATCAAGGAGTTTAAGATCAAAGAAGACAAAATGAGGAGATATGTGCGAGTAATTATATATATGACTAAGCGATTCACCAAGTTTACGTTGGAACAAATCCCAAGGAAGAGAATGAAAAAGTCGATCACCTGGCCAAAATTGATAGTTCAATGGCAAGTCTGTGACACAAGGAGGATTACCATATTGTCTGAAATACCCTCTAGCATAGAGGGGGAGATCTGGGAAATTGAGGAAGGAGACGATTGGAGATATGGCATATATCAGTATTTGAAAAGGTCTAATTTGCCTAGGGAAAAGAGGAGCACCGCGCGAATAAAGGCAAGGTCATTAAGATTCTGCATTGTTGGGGATTTACTTTATAAAAGGTCTTCCGCAGGGCCAATGCTGAGATGTTTGTCAGAGGGAGAAGGGTCTTACGTGTTAAGGGAAATTCATGAAGGAGCTTGTGGAGAGCATGGGGGAAGTCGGTCTTTAGCAAAAAAGGGTTGGAAGAGCGGGGTACTTTTGGCCAAAGTTGAAAGAGGCAGCTAGGATTCTGGTGCGCACATGTGAAAAATGCCAGAAACATGCCCCATTAATACATCAATCAGCGGAAGGGCTGGGAATAATGAGCGCACCTTGCCCATTTTCTAAATGGGGTATTGATATAGTGGGGCCATTCCCCGTAGCATCAGGTCAGCGGAAATTCTTGATAGTAGCGGTGGATTATTTCAGCAAATGGGTAGAAGCCGAGCCGGTGGCAAGGATTGGAGAATCAAATATAAAGGATTTCATATGGAAAAACTTGGTGAGCAGGTTCGGATGGCCAAGGGATTTAGTGTCAGATAATGGTACCCAGTTTCAAGGGACGAAAATTCGAAAATGGTGCGAAGAAATGAAGGTCAGGCAACATTTCACCTCGGTAGCCCATCCTCAAGCAAACGGACAAGTCGAAGTGACCAACAGGGCTATTGTCAGGGGAATAAAGGCTAGATTGTACGTAGCGAGAGGAGGATGGGTGGACGAATTACAATATGTTCTTTGGACTTACAGAACCACACCAAAAGAGGCAACGGGAGAGACACATTTCAGTCTAGTGTATGGGGTCAAGCGATTACTCTGTGGAAATAGGAATGGAAACACATCGCATTCGTACCTTTGAAGAAAAACAAAATGAAGAGTTGATGGGGAAGCTTTGGATGAGGTGGAGGAAAGGCGTCGGGAGGTGTACCTAAGGATGGAGGTCGGAAAGGGGCTATGAAGGCCTCATATGATAAAATGGTGAAGAAGAGGAATTTTCGGGTAGGGGAAATGGTGTTAAGACAAGCGATCGCTGAAGTCATAGGGAAAACTAGAAGCAAACCGGGAAGGGCCTTATAAAGTAGTTAAAGTAGTGGCAAGAGGGGCTTACGAGTTGGAAGATGTGGAAGGCGAGAAAATCCAGCGACCTTGGAATGTGAGCCACTTAAAGCGATTTTATATGTAAGTTCTCACGAATATCATGTTTTGAATGATCATGTTTTGAATGAATACTAGTTGAAAATTTGTACTTGTCGAAACAAACCCGGAGGTGAGAGTCGAGCTCGAATCACAGTCCTGTGGGTGAGTTCGAGAATGAACCCATAGGTCGAAACAAACCCTCGGAGGTGAGAGGCGAGCTCAAATCACAGTCCCGGGTCGATTACGAGAACGAACCCATGGGTCAAAACAAACCCGGAGGTGAGAGTCGAGCTCGAATCACGAGTCCTGTGGGTGAGTTTTGAGAACGAACCCATAGGTCGAAACAAACCCCGGAGGTGAGAGAGCGAGCTCGAACCACGGGTCTTGTGGGTCGGTTCTAAGAACGAACCCATAGGTCGAAACAAACCCGGAGGTGCGAGTGAGCTCAAGCCATGGGTCTTGTGGGTCGGTTACGAGAACGAACCCATAAGTCGGCCCAAAAATTGCCCAAAATCTAGGGGCGGTGAGCTCAAGCCACCCCGGGTCCCTTAGAAGATTTCGAGAATCCAAGGGATTGCCCAAAATCTAGGGGGCATAGGCGAGCTCGAGCCACCCGGGTCCCTTGGAAGATTTCGAGAATCCAAGGAATTGCCCAAAATCTAGGGGCGGAGCCGAGCTCGAGCCACCCCCTGGTCCCTTAGAAGATTTCGAGAATCAAGGGATTGCCCAAAATCTAGGGCGCAGAGTGAGCTCGAGCCACCCCGGTCCCTTGGGAGATTTCGAGAATCCAGGGATTGCCCAAAATCTAGGAGCGCAGGTGAGCTCGAGTCACCCCAGTCCCTTGGAAGATTTCGAGAATCCAAGGGATTGCCCAAAATCTAGGGGGGCGGTGAGCTCAAGCCACCCCTGGTCCCTTGGGAGATTTCGAGAATCCAAGATTTCATGCAAGGAAAAACAAGAAAAACAAGAAAAAAGAAGAATATAGTAAATGAAATTAAGCAAACTTCATATCGGGGCCGTACGAAGCGATTGTTCAAACAAAATACATAACATTTTTTTTCAGCCAAAAACAAGCAAACATATTTACATAAGGGATAGTCTTATTACGGATCATAATTACGAGCAAGAACACCAACAACAGGCCTCATTTCCCCTAAGAGCATCCCCCTCGGCGTCGGCCCGCTTATGGTTTTGAGGTCCAAGCGCAAGATTGCCTCCCCTTTAGCTTGGTGTGGGAACGTTGGTAGAGGTGGCGGGAAGCTCGATAGGTTTAGCGAGGGGTAAAGAAGCGCTGGCGGAGGAATGGGAACCAAATCGGCCAAATGATGGCGGGGACATTGAGAGCGGCATAGGAGGAACTCGCGGGGAGATAAGCGATGGGCATTAATGGTAGCGGCGTTAAGCGCGACAATTTCTTGGATGGCCTCTTCAAGATCGTGCACCGGAAGGGTGTAGTTCTTCTCTAGAGCCCGTCGGGCCATAATGTTCAAACCATGCTCCAAGTAGGGGAGAGCCTCATCCGCAATCTTCTCTTAAACCTCCTCGGATTGCATCAATCGCTCCTTCTCGGACCCACTCGTCTCCCGACCTTATTTTAAACCAGAGTCGTCCCTCATTACGAGCTTGGGAAATGCTCTATAGCTTGGCGCACTCTCTCATCTTTCTTCCGCACCTCCGAGTGGGTATGGGAGAGCTTAGTGGTCGGGCGATCAGCTTTCTTCCAAAGAGGCAAAGCGGCTGTTAGAACTTTGCGATCGGTGTTCAATTTGGTGGCCCGCTCGCGCAGACTCTCCACACCGACGCCTCTAGCGTCTCATTAGAAAGCACGAGCTCTACCTCCCCGGATGAGGTAAGCCCGCCTGCGTATCTCGCACAATGGTGCTCGTGCGCAAAATCATCCTCGAAGAAAGGAAGGAAGATATTAATACAAGGGGGATGGAAGTTAGAATCATATGGTTAATAGGATTTACCTTTGAGGCAAAATGGGCCATGTCCGTGACCCGACGAAATCATCATCTCCTAAGGCTCGTAGGTCGGCGGGGTAAGAAGATTTTCAATCCGAGGTGGCATTGTCGTTAGGAATACGGACCTCTATGGGAGAAAACGACGAGGAGGAGGCGACTCAAAGGGAGCATCGGTTTGTACCCTTCGCTCGTGTCGGGAAGTACTGGCTGAAGTAGCAAATGCTTGATGCATTTGCGAATACGTGTCATTTACGGAGGGGAGAAGAGTGAGATTGAGCCTCTTGTTGAGGAGCCACAATAGTAAGAGGAATCACCATGGTAGGAGGGCTAGTGAGAGGAGGCGGCTCCCCCGGTGCAAGCGGGTTAGGCTGCTCGGCGAAATCGTTCTTGGCGGCAAGACGATCGTCATAAGCGCATCTCAAATATCAACGAGACAATATTAGACGCAAGAAATAAGTACCATGAAATAGATCAAACTTGTATACCTATGGATGGAGACACACTAACAACTTTTGGACTTAAACGAAAGTGATAAAGCATACGACTTCGCGATCGATGTAAGCACTGGGCATTGTAGGGATCATTGTTCAAACGATGGGCTAGAGCTTGATGATAAGGGGTAGGCTTTGGAGTTTGCCCTTGATGAGGCAGGTCCACTATCCATTTAGTGGGAAATGGCCAGGGCTCAGGAGGGGATACGAAAAAATACCTTTTCTTCCAGCCCTTGTTGGAAGAAGGAAGGCCATCCACGAATTTAGCCAGTCCTCGACTGGTAAAATAGAAAAACCCAGGAGGACTAGCATTTTTGGCTAAGTAGTATGTTCGCCATAATAGAGGGGGGGTCATCTTTGAAATGGGTAGGAATTGACGGAGGAAATTGTCCATTTTTAAGAAGAAATACGATGTCTTTGCTTGGAAGGCGGGAGACCTAATCGGAGTAGACCGGAGCGGAGTCACCCATCATCTTAATGTGGATAAGAATAGAAGGCCGGTAAAGCAGAGGAAACAGCCATGCGGAGCAGAGAAGGACAAGATAGTGCAAGGAGAGGTGACGAAGCTATTGGAGGCGGGGCATATAAAAGAAATCCAATTCCTAGAGTGGTTGTCTAACGCGGTGTTGGTATCCAAAGGGAGACGTCTAGAATGTGTATCGATTTTAGAGATTTAAATAAAGCTTGTCCCAAAGATCATTACCCTTTGCCTAGGATTGATCGGTTGGTCGACTCAACCTCGGGTTCTGAACTCTGAGCATGATTGATGCATACCAGGATACCACCGATCCGATTAGCGGAGGAGGATCAAAAAAGGTGAGTTTTATAACATCTTCGAGGGACTTATTCTTTGTGTGGTTATGCCTTTTGGGTTGAAGAATGCTAGTGCTACCTATCGAGGCTTATGGATAGGATGTTTAAAGGGCACTCGCTTGTTGGAAATTCGAACAAGCATAGTGGGGGAGTAGGTGATCGGGCCTAAAATATGGATCCGGCTGTCAAGGAAGGATATATCTGGTAGGTTAAGGTCAGTAGATGACTGAGGGATTTACCCAGGAAGGACTCGAGGTATAGTCCGAGCCGAGAAAGAAGGAGAAGCATAGCCGACTAGCAAAACCGCTTCCCGATAAGGGCGCTTGACATGACAGTTGGTTATTCCCATATTGCAGAATTCGGGGCACTTTATTCGAGGTAGCATTAAATATGGAGCAGCTCTACCAAGGTGATAATAAATGCCTCGCAGCCCGGTCAAGGCTATATTAATGGTAAAGCATCACATGGCGGAAACCCGAGGAATGTTGGCGTGTTCCCTGGCGGCATTAATGGCATAATGGGGCAATTGCTAAGCGCGCATTAACTCATTGCGACGCGTGGTCGAGCCAATCGACTTCGAGTAACTACGAGGTTGACTAAAGGATTGGGAAAGTACTTAATAGCGTGCTCTCAAGCCAATCCTAAGAAGACACGTGTAGGTGCAAACGCTAAAAGGTTACTATAAATAGGAAGGAGGAAGGTCCTTTGAAAGGTGAGATCGATAATCCAAACACACACTTATAATTACATATTTTCTTACCTGTGTGTTATTTTTCCTATCAATTCTCTTGTTAAGACCCTATAGAATCGGTTAAAACCTCGATTCATACTAGAACCACGATGATTCAATAAAAAATCATAAACTAAGCCAAGAATTCCCCGAGTAAGAACCATTGGATCATCACGTATTCCATGAATTAGATAAAATGACTAAAAAAAAAGAAAGATTTTCTTTTTTTCAAACAATTTGAAATTTTTTTGGAGTCCTGGACACGAGGTCAAATATTAAGTATGAATAAAGACTAACTTGATCGTCGGAGTCTTGTAACGCCGAATCCTTCTCAGTTGTCTTGTGTAGGAAGGCGTGAGAGGATCAAGTTGGGGAATCTTGGAGGTCCTCTTTTTGGACGGATCAATATGAGATACCTATTATGCATGTTTTATGATGAGTCAACACATTCTCTTTGGAATTTATTCTTATGATTACTTGTCAATTATCTCAAAGCACTGGTAATAATTAATGTCTATGGTCTTTGTACATAAGTGCGCACACGCAGGTGCCTTCACGTGATGTAAGTCTCACGTAGAGGAATGCAACACCTAAAACATGTTTGATTTTTTTTCCGTGAAGACAAAGTATTCGATAGGCAAATTTTTTTTTGTCCTTTAACTTACACCACTTTGACATTTTATCCTTTTTTTTTTTTTACTTTTGACATATAGTCCTTTTTCTCAACAAAAAATTGAGATTTGGTCCTCTTACCTGCTATAGCAGAAATACTTTGACATGTTAAACGATGTGGCATTTTTATTTTCAAAGTTTTTAATTTTCATTTAAAAAATAATATTTAAATCTTACATGGCATCCTATTTGGCCTAAATGATGCAAAAATTAATTAAATGAAACAAAAAATTTGAAAAATCTTAAAATATTATCTAAAAATTCTGAAAATTGTTTTAAAAATTATTTGACTTTTTGTAACAAAGTTTTAAAAAATTCGAAAAACCATTTTAAAATCTAAACATTAAAATATCTAAAATTTGATAATTTCTTTAAAAAACTAAATATAGTAAAAATAATATCGAAATTATTTTAAAATTACAAAAAAAAAAAAACGAAAGTTGTTAAAAAATATAAACTGTTTGAAAAAATCTGAAAATTATTTGAAATATTGAAAATTATTTTATTTTTGAAATAGAAAAACTCAAAATTATTTTGAAAAGGTAGTTTTTAAACTAAAAGTTGTTTAAAAATCTGAAAGTTTGTTTAAAAAACTAAAAAAATTGTTAAAAATCTAACAATTATTTGAAATATTAAAATATAAAATAAAAAAATTGAAAATTGTCTAAAAATCTGAACAATTTCAAAATTGTCTGAAATATAAAATTAAAAGAAATTTAAAAATTGTCTAAAATTAAAAAAAATTGTTTTTAATCCATTTTCAGATTTTTAGACAAATTTTCATTTTTTGAACAATTTCCAACGTTTTAAAATAGATTATAATATTTCAAATAAATTTGATTTTTAAAAACTGTTTATAGTTTTTTTCTAACAATTTTCATATTTATTTTTTTGTACTTTTAAAACAATTTTGATTTTTTCTATTTTTAGTTTTTTTACAAACACTATCGATTCTATATACTTTATTTTTAGATTTTAATTTTTTTTTTTTTTTTTTTAAAACTTTGTTACAAAAATTCAAATAATTTTTAATTTTAGTAAAACAACTTTCAGAAATTTTTAGATAATTTTTTCAGATTTTTCAAATTTTTTGTTTCATTTAATTAATTTTTCATCATTTAGGCCAAATAAGATGCCATGTAAGATTTAAATATTGTTTTTTAATTTAAAATTAAAAACTTTGAAAATAAAATTGCCACATCACCAACAGTCAAAGTAACTGCTACAACAGTAAGAGGACCAAATCTCAATTTTTTGTTGAGGAAAAGGACTATTTGTCAAAATTGAAAAGAAAAGGATGAAATGTCAAAGTGATGTAAGTTAAAGGACCAAATTTTTTTTTTTTTGCCTATTTGATATTTGGTCTAAGTAGGAGAAGTATGTAGTGCCTCCAATGTGTTTGATATTATATTTAAGCAAGACATGTGAATGGTGATACACACAGCCCCAAAGTTGTTTGATGATATGCCTAACTATAAAAGAGAAACAAAAATTAGAAGTGTGGATAAACTGCAATAAATCTCCAATATCAATGTTGAATTGGAATGATACCTCATCATCATTACTCATATATGGAGTTAATATGTTTCCTATTTTTTATTCGGTAATTATGGATATGAAAAGATATTTTTATCATCTTGCATTGATGGATAAGTGGTACTCCTTATCTGAACTAAAGAAACTTGTTTTGAATTTTTATTTATTTTGTAATATTTATCTAGCAAGCTCAAGATCCATCCTGTAGGCAAATTCTTGCAAGTCTAGAGTTGATTCTGCTGATTCAATTCAACACTAAATAAAGAACATCATTTGGAATCTACTCAATGGCAGGTGTAGGTCACAAGGGGGTGTGAGTAAGGTTTAGAAGAGGGGGTTGAATAAACCTTACCAACTTTTCGATTTTAGTCCTTTTAAAATATTACAGAGTTAGTTACACAACTAAGTCCTTGAGGGATAGCTAAGTTAGTTAATCAGCAGAGTTAGCCACTCAACAGACTCGATAGAGCTGTTGATAGAATAACTCAGCTGTTTAGACTAAACCTTAACTTGGTTGTGATGAGTTTTTCAGCGGAAGACTTAACACCCTTGAATTTGATTTAACTTTATTTTAACACTTGGTTTTTAGCACTTTGTTAATTATCAGTTGGATAGCAAATTATCAGCAGATATAAGGTGAGTATGCAGAAATAAAGTGCTGAAATGTAAATGACACAATAATTTTTATAGAGGTTCGAAGATGGGGTAATTCTTCTACTCCTCTCTTCTCCAACTCCTGGAGGAATCCACTAAGTAATGATCAATTCACAAAGTGGTTATCAGTCCAGATACAAGTCTTGATCACACAACCGACTTGCTCCTTTGGGACTCGATCGGAGATGCCTTGGTCACACAAATGGTGGCTTCTCGTCCCGACTCGGCTTTCTTCACGGGGCGGCCTTGCTACTTGACTTACTTTCTCAAGCTTCTTGGATTTGATCACGAAGCCCTCCAATAACTTGAGATTGGTTCGACCTTGAACCTTCCTACAATCCTCCTTGGAAACTAGACCCCTTTTGATTCTTCAAAAGTTTCCTCTTTAACAGTTTGAAGTTGTCTTTCCTTTACGCTTTGTGTTGGATCGATTTCCTTCGAGATTTAGGCTTGAGGATTGTGCTTGAATAACTTGATAAAATTTTGCGGGTTAGAGTTTGAATATAGCTTGCTTGTTCGTGGTTCAGTTACCTTTTCTCAAAGTGATTCCTCGGCCTTTTATAGTGCACTTTCAAAAATCGCCCATTGAAGAGATATGCTGATTTTCAAAAGTCACTAATGTTTGTTGGCTTGTCTTTTCTTTGTCTTCAATCCTCGGATGTAGACCTTTCCTCGTATTAAATGAATGTTAAACTTTTTAGAATCGACACGAGGTGCGGTGCTTCTCATTGGTTTATTCCTTTTGCACGCTTACGGGATCGAACACTTTAAGACATGGCGGCATGGAAGTATTACTTATTTAAGTAATATTCTTGACTTTTGTGCAACAATGATCCTTTTCGATTAATTCCTCTTTGCAATGCCTTTTCCCCGGTGACTTGATGCCGCTCCAATGATTGAAAGACTCATCTGTCACTTCAACTTAACTTGGCTTCTTGGGTTGACTTAACCGACTCTTCTTATAAAATTGTCTCACAGCCCGATACTCCTTCATCGAGTTCTTGATCTTCTTTCTTGGCCATACTCGGCTATTCCTCGGTGGAGTCTTCACTTCACATCTTGATTGACTTCTTGTATTTCTAGGCATAGTGACTTGACTCGGCTTATATACGACTCTATCTCTATTACAATAAAAATTACAAGGAAAATGGGGTGCCAACTTTCTAGTCTAAGTTTTACATGGCATTCATCAAAATCTAAATAATAAATTTGCTAACAATTTCCCCCTTTTTGATGATGCCAAAACTTAACAAGATTAAATAAAAATGTAAACAACACGGATACATACAGACAATGCGAGAATAAGAAATGTATGCGTAGAATCAATCTTTTTATTGATCATAACATTCTTGTCCTTTACACATTGTTTACAATGTGTATCAGAGCAATCAGAGCATACATATGTCTACGCAAATTACGAGAATTTTTCATTGAACATACGGAAGACTTACATGCATGTGTATTTACAAAAGTAAAATACATAAAGGGGTTAGCAAAGAACTTCATCGCCTTCACGCCTCCTTATTTCTTCTTCAGCTCTCTTTCTTTTCCTTTCTTCTTCAGCTGCTTTCTTCTTCTCATAAGCTCTCTTCGCAGCTTCATCTTTTCTTTTTCTTTCGTGTCTCTCTTGCCACAGCTGAGTTTGCCTCTTATTTTCTTCTTTGATTCTTTTGACATACTCGGCATTTTTCCTCTCTACCTACAGATTGGCTACTTCATCGTATCCGGCCAAAGTAGATCATTCCCTTCTTGCCGGATCTATATATTCAATATTTTTGGTTAGAGGTATAGGTTTAAAGCCTCTACCTCCACCACTTCTTCCTCCTCCTCCGGGCGTATATTGTACTGAGTCTTCTTCTAAATACCGAGTGATCGCTAGTAGTCTGCTGCCTATCAGCTTCTTCGCATAGCTTCAGACCGTTCTCCCAGTACAAGTCCCAGGCTTGGGCTATGGACATATTTTTTAAGTATCCTTCGGACTCGAGCGTTTTGAACTCTTCAACTGATCTTGGCTCTTTTCCGTCATCTAGAATGGCATCTGTATCTTTTCCTGCCGGAATGCATCCGAATTGTTTCAACATTTCTTCAACACGGACATTCGTTCTCTTGTCGAAATCCTCCATCTCTGCTTCTACAATTTTTCGCTTTTGAGACATAGGCACAACAGAGTGATGGAGCGGCAGAGTCACAGGAAGTTTGCTGATTATCGATGTTGTGACATGACCTTGCTGAGGGGTTTCAGCAAGCATTAAGGTCACATCTTTTGACCTTTCCCCCTCAACAGCTTTTCCCTTCTCCTTCCTCTTTTCATCAGCTGTCCCTTTCTTCTCTTCAACAGCTGTCTCCTTCTTCTTCTCAACAACTATCTCCTTCTTCTTCTCAACAACTGTCTCCTTCAACATCTTCAGGTATTCCTCTTCCCCCTTTTTGGCATCATCAAAAGAGAGAGGAACCCCTGGAAACATCCCAGCAAGCATGAAATCTAGTCGGCTGATAGCGGAATTTTGCTTAGAGTCTGGCGGAGTATGCCGCTCGAAATTCGAGCGGGTGGCTTTTGACTCGGCTGCCACCGCCATTTCAGCCATGTGAAGGTTGAATTTGGCATTGATATTCTCCTCAACGCACATAAGTTCTTTTTCGTGAAATTCACACAAACTCAATCTCTGTTGTATGAGAGGCATGCATTCTGTCAATATTTTCTTGCATCCTCCGCTTCATGTCGCATTATCGGCGCTCCACCAAAGATTTTTTGTACAATGCTTTAAAATATCTGACTTGTTCGTATCGCATTGTACTCTGCTGCTGACACCATTCCCGATTCGACCACTATCCCTCGCAAGTCTGTTTGTGAGGTTAACATCCCCGTTGTCCAAACGCATATACAAAGTGAGGCCTGGTGCCGTTCAATCTTCTCTATCTCACCAAGGATTGTCTTGAAGACTTCACGTACCTCGGTTGTTATCTCGGTTTCAGCCGGCGGCTAAGCAGCATCAAAATCAAAATCTGGTGGAACAATTGAATCGGAGGGAATAACTAGATCAACTCTTATGTTGAAGCGTCTCTGCTCACAAGCTCTTTCTTCTTCAAGATCGGGCACTCAATCGATAAAAGGAAAGTTTCTTGAAAGCATCATCACATACATATGGAATTGATTCTACAATTGGTCGTGTATGTGATGTGCCTGGTTGAGTCAAGCTCTTTGCGACTTTGGGAGCTGCGTAGATGACTTTCGGTTTCAATCGGGCCTTGTTGAGTAGATTGGCGATCGAGCCTCACTGTCTTAACGACTTCGTCGGCCTTAATAGATTCTCGCTAAATGAATTTGCTTGTCCTCACCTGATTTTTTAGTGTCATCGAGAGGATGATTGAACCTGGGGTTAGGTTCATCATCGAGTTAAAGGTTTGATGAGCGGCTTTGAATTACGGCTTGCTCGAACTTGGAAGAACATCCTCACCGTGAGTCCTGCGGCAGGTGGACTCGGCCGTCTTGAGATCCCAAGAATGTTGTATCGGGATTATCCTGGGAGTCACAATGATGACTTGAGGAATGCTCTTTTCTCCTTGATTTTTACTCGGGGAAGTCTCAACCTCCTTGGGCCTTCATTACCTCTGCAGTCTCAACTGCAACGGGGCCTTGTACATTTCCTTCGACAGCACGCAACTGTCTTAAGTCTTCTCGCAGTTGGCATCCATATGAGTCTCAACTCCTTGGATTGCACTTTCATTGCCAGTGTTAACTCCTGGCGAGATCCATCATGTGCCTCGACTACAACAACAAGATCCTCACTGCAAAGTCATTGGCACCTCAAACGAGACAGACTCAACTATCCGAGCTTCACAAGGACAACTTGCTATTGTTCTTTTTCTTTTTCTTTATCCACTTCGCCTCCTTCCTTCATTGTGGATTCAAGCTGCAAAGATCCTCCGACCTAGGCTGCGGTGGGTGAGTTTCCCCCTCGGTGGCACCACCGAGTGACTGATGGTGGGGTCACTCTGCTCTAGACTCATTGCTTCCATTGAGTGCTTAGTCGTGGGGGTAGGTGGTAAGACACCTTCATTAGGGGTTGGCTCAACTTGGGTGCCTAAGTTCCCAGTGTCATCTCCATGTCCCTTGGATCCGTCCTCGAGTGAATCGGGAAGTGGTTGCGGCAATAATCGCGGGCAACTGTTGGACCACTCCCAACGGATCAATTTCAAGAGATTTGGAGGACTCTCCTGGTCCTTCCATCATCTGCTGCTCATGCATTAATATGGATTCCCGCATGGCTTGCTGCATGTCCAACTTCTCCTTTGCAAAGAATCGGATCTATGTCCTCATCACTTCTCGAGAGCATATCAATGTGAGGATGAGTGTGGTCGCCGGTTCCGTGAGAGGACAAATCTTTGGCTTTCTCACGAGCTTTTGCTTCCTCGCTTGCTCTGGCTTTATCTTGCTCCTTGCGAATTTGCAGATATTTATGCGATTATCCTCATCCAGGGCTGCAAAGACAATGTCAATCTCAAGAAACTTGAAAAGCTCCTCTTCTTCCTCAATATACTCAGGGTGTTCAAACTGCACTCTTGAGTGACTCAGCTTCCATTTCCTCCACTCTCACAGACGACTCGGATGTCTGGGTATAATGGAGAATACATGATTACATCATCATCTTCATCCTCTCCTTGTTGCCCTTCCTTTTCAGGAATGGAAGGCAACATACTCTGCTGCTCTGCACCTTCAGCAGCATCCGTGGCAGGTGGAGACATAGTTCTTTCAGCAGGGGATTCTGCTGTCTCCGCCACTTCTTCATCTCAGCATTGCTACACCCACACTGGGTCTTCGACTTGCCTCTACCGACTATCCTCGCCAGACTTGGTTTTCTTCAATAACTTCTGGAGACTGCACTTCTTCAGCAGTCTCAGAGATTTTCTCCAGCTGAGTGGCAGACTCAGCTGTCTTCTCAAGCTCTGAGAGCTTGGTGAGTCTTCTCCTTCTCTTGGTCCTTACCAGAGGAATTTCTGGTTCGGAGACTTCTTCTTCAGATTCTTTGACGGCGGGGCCGAAGCATCTTTTCTTTGACCGAGGAGCGCTTTTCCGGGCTTGGCGATCCTCTTCTTTTTGACGGCCGAGAAGGTATTTGGGCTTCCTTCTCCACCTCGGCCGCAGGGCGCAGTGCGTCTTGTTTCTTTGCTTGCCGGGGCAACTTTCTTCTTCGGCTGGCAGGGGAAACTCTCTTATTTGGAGGAGAAAACAATCGTATCAACAGGTCACCGATTCTCCCTCACCGGTATATGTCCTCTTGGCATAGGCTCTCTTACGGGCGCCGAGACGGGTTGGCTCGAACATCTTCTTGTTTATATGGAAAGACTTTCCATGTCTAAGGGGAACGCTTTAACCTCCATCGATGGCCAATAACTAGGCCATAGCCAAGTGATCCTCCAAAGGATCCATCTTCCTTGAATGATTTATTCACAACGTTAAGCGCAGTCATTTGTCCACGAACTCGGCCAATTGATCTTTTTCTTCCATAATCGCAGCCCATGACGATCGGCTTGGTCTTGGACAGTCAAGTTGAAGATTCCAAACTTCATGTCTACACTCTTGGCGACGATATCCATTAGTTTATGATAATCGCCCTTCAAAGCTTCTTCTCACTGTAGATCACTTTCGCAACACACCTCGGGTTTGGCCACTTCCTTCCATGCAAAGGCCAAGTTGACATCGACTTCATATATCTCCGGCATGCCTTCCGACGGTAGTAAACAATTGCTCGCAAGGTCCTTAGCGATGATTAATATGTCCTTGCGGTGGACGGAGGACTTAATCCCTTCGTCCCGCACCCTCGACATTAACATAGAATTGGGCAACTTCTTCAACGTACGTCATTTGATATTCCATCATGAGAAAAGGTTTGAGTCATGATTTCTCGATTTTGTCCTGCTATTTTCTTCACAAGGGTTTCATCGAACCCCGCTTTATCATCCCCTCAAAGTCCATAGTTGATCCTCAGTGTATGGATTTTCTTGCCGAGCTTAGTGAAATCATGAGTGGTGCCATTTTTAGTGAGTTTTACCGAACGAAATGCAGTAAACTCGACTTGAGAACTAGTAGGGTTTTTGAGAGAAAAGTTTGCTTTTTTTTTTGCTTGGGAAGATGAACAGTTTTAGGAAAAAGTGAGAGAGAGGATTAAAAACCCTATATAAGGGTTATGAAAGGACGGGTTTTGGATTTTGAAATTTGATCAAAATCAACGGCTCGTTGCTTAGCGTCACATTGCATTTAATTTCTCGTATTTAATGCGGCATCATTTATATCCAATCATATGCTTATGTAAGGACTTTTGATTTGTACCCGTCATTATTATGCTAACGTCATCCTTAAAAATATTCATGCTCATTAAAAACATGCGTTTTTGTCACTTAGCTCATAAATGACTCAGCTTACTCCACAAATGACTCAACTCTTCTACTCTCTTTTCGTATAGTGACTCAAATTGTCACCTAACTCGATCAAAATGACTTTCCGATATGGTGATTCACTTGGCCGATTCAATCGATTTGTTCTATTTTCATCTTTTCGCGTTCCATCTTTTCTCATTGAGTCTTCTCGAGTCAACTCACTCAATTAACCCTAGCTCATGCTTAAGCTCTTCAAATCTTGATTCATATAAAGGTTTGGTGAATATGTCAGCTAACCTTTTATCGATTGACATATATTCCAAAGTGATGTCTTTCTTTTTAACATGATCTCTTATAAAATGATATCGACATCAATGTTCTTTGCTCTCGAATGCAACACATGATTCTCGAGTGATTGCGATAGCACTTGTGTTATCACACATAATTGGAATCTCTTTTTCTTTAATTTCATAGTCTTTTTAGCATTTGTTTCATCCATAAGACTTGGGCACAACAAAATCGCTCACATCTATGTACTCTGCTAAATTGTGGATGTGGCTATTGAGTTTTGCTTCTTGCTAAACCAGAAACCAATCTGTTTCTAAGCATTTGACAAGTTCTGAAGTACTCTTCATGTCAACTCTACATCCAACATAGTCGAGTCCGAGTAACAAATAAGCTTGAAACCAATTTCCTTTGGATACCATAAGCCAACTTCTTGGCATCCTTCAAATATCTTAGGATTCTCTTAGTTGCAGTCATATTGCTTTCTTTTGGAACAGATTGGAATCTCGCACATACACCTACTGCAAAGGTGATGTCTGTCCTACTTGCTGTTAGATAGAGCAGTGATCCAATAAGTGCTCTGTATTTTGTTTGATCTACAGCTTTACCATCTGCATCCATGTCCATCTTGACAGATGTATTCATTGGTATTTTCACAGAAGACTTCTCTTCCATACCAAATTTCTTCATTAAATCTCTGGTGTACTTTGTTTGACTTATGAAAGTTCCATCCTTCAGCTGTTTTACTTGAAGTCCTAAGAAGAATGTCAGCTCTCCCATCATGCTCATTTCAAATTTGCCATGCATGAGGTTTGAGAACTTATCACACAGCTCTTTGTTTGTGGATCCAAAAATGATGTCATCCACATATATTTGAACAAGCAGTATACTCTCCCCATCTTGAATTATGAAGAGTGTTCTGCCTACTTTGCCTTTGGTGAATCCATTCTCAGTTAGAAATTGAGACAATGTGTCATACCATGCTCTAGGTGCTTGTTTCAATCCATATAGAGCTTTCTTGAGCTTGTACACCTTATTTCCAATGGTTTTCTGCTCAAAACCTGGAGGTTGCTCAACATAGACTTCTTCTTCCAACAATCCATTCAAAAATGCACTTTTCACATCCATTTGATATACAATGAAGTTTTTGTGTGCAGCATAGGCAAGAAACATCCTTATTGATTCTAGTCTTGCAACAGAGCAAATGTTTCATCAAAATCTATTCCCTCTTCTTGGCAATACCCTTTGGCTACCAATCTTGCTTTGTTTCTTACCACAGATCCTTCTTCATTCATCTTGTTTCTAAAAACCCATTTTGTGCCAATAACATTTTGATGGGTTGGTCTTTGTACCAATTCCCATACCTTGTTCTTTTCAAACAGATTCAGCTCTTCTTGCATGGCTTGAATCCAATGTGTGTCATCCAATGCTTGGGACACATTTTTTGGCTCTATTTAGGAAATAAAACAAGTGAACATTGCCTCTTGTTGTGCTCTGGATCTGGTTCTTACACCATCTCTAACATCTCCAATGACAAGCTCACGGTGGATGGTCTCTTAGCCATCTTACATCAAAGTTGAAGTAAATTAGGCCGGGTTCGATCGTCTTGCAAACATTTGTTGTCTTGAGCAGCTCTTTCATTATCATTTAGTCACAGATTTTCCAAATTGTCTTTGAGACACTGTGAGTCTCATCTTCATCTTGATTGATTGCTCGACAAACTTTTCCACTTCAACATAGGGACTCTTCTACATAGTTGGCTGATTCAGTTTATCAGCTAACTCTTCAATATCTTCTCCATTCACATTAGGTTCTTCAAAAACCACATGAATGGATTCTTCCGTGACCATAGTCCTCTTGTTCAGTATCCTATAGGCTTTACTTTCAGCTGAGTATCCCAAAAGATACCTTCATCAGCTTTAGCATCAAAAGCCTTTAGATTATCCTTGCCATTGTTGTCGATAAAACATTTACATCCAAATATTCTAAAATACCCAACATTTGGCTTTCTCCCTCGTCCATATTTCATAGGAGTCTTTGTCACTTGTCTTTTAATTATGTATCTATTTTGAGTATAGCATGCGGTGTTTATGGCTTCACCCAAAATCTTTTAGGGCAAGCCGATCCGGCCTAACATGGTCCTTGCAGCTTCCTTGAGAATTCTGCTTTTCTTCTTTCTCGCTACTCCATTCTCATGGGAGTCCTTTGCTGCAGATAATTCATGAGCAATACCATTTTCAATACAATATTGAGTTATTATCCCATTGACAAACTCGGTTCCTCTATCGACCATATCTTTATAATGGTTTGACTCTTCTCATTTTGAACTCTTCTCATCACCGAGGTAACTTCGCAAGGTTTCTTTCTTTTTGCACATAAAGATTGTCCATGTATATCTTGAATAATCATCCACTACCACTAAAGTGTATTTGTTTCCACTTATCTTTGGCCGTTCAACAGACCAAATAAATCCATGTGCAATGATGCAATATTCTTGTTGAAGATGAACTTGACTTCTCTTTGAATGATGATTTAATCTGCTTCCCATCCGCATGCATCACAAACACTTTCCTCCTTGTACACCGAGTCCGACAATCCTTCCCAAGATGACTCCTTGCAAGCTTGTGGATTGTCTTGAAGTTCGATGACTCGGCTTCTTGTGCCACGACCAACTTGATTTGGTCACACACTTTGCTACAGACAGTGCTTGGTGTGGCAATCGACCGATCTACCACATACATGTTCTTTTGTGCGGATCCTTGCAACACAATTTCATTTAATTCAGTGTCTTTAATTTGGCACACTCCCATATTGAATCCAACATTATAACCCTTGTCACGAGTTGGTGATGCTTAACAAGTTGAAGTTGAGGCCTTCAACATATGCAACATCCGTGATTTCTAATCCATTTTTCTTGATGGATCCAAAGTGCCTCTTATTTCCCTAGAGCTTCATTTCCTCCAAATATGACTTTTGTGCCTCTAATCTCCTTGAACTTTGATAGATTTTTCTTGTTTCTGTCGTGTGTCCGGAATGCCACTATCCATGTACCAGGTTCCTTGGCATTCAGTTGTTCCTTGAACCCGCAATCAAGGAAATTAGTTTTTAGGTACCCATGCTTGTCCGGGTCTGAGGGGTTAGTGTTGTAAGATGATCCAACCAACCTATATCGAATGACTTGACTCTAAGAGGTTGCCATCTATCTCGTGCCATAATCGAACTCACTTTGGTAAATTGCTTGGGGGCTTTAGGTTCATACAACTATCTCTTTTGTTTGTATGCCTGTGTGTGTGTTTTAGCAATTGCCTTCTTTGGGTGGTTGTGATATTTACGAGTGTAGTGCCTGGGTGCATATGTGTCTTGATGATAGCTCTTTTGCCTTTGGAATAACCTTTCTTGAGTTCGAGGCCTTTGCCGTTTGGGGTTATATTCCATAGGTCTTTGCTGATATTTCACATTGTTCCAATCAGCTTGGCTTGGGTAGTTTCTACCATTCCCATCATATGTGTTTCTTTGATAAAACTTCTGGGGTTTTTGGTAGCTCTGTTTATTCTTACAGAGTACTTTCTATTTGAGTTTGTTTGAGGAACTTTCTTTGGATTTCTTCTCGGATGTTCTCTCAAAGATACTCAATCAAGGTTGTTTTCCTTTTCCCTTATATCCAAAGCCAGTTTGTTTGTGATTGTGCTTTGGAGTGAATGTGGGTGTAACATTTGGTGTCTTGGATTTTTGAGATGCTTCATTACTTGAAGATCTTTTTTCCAAAATCACTTTGGGAGTTTGACTGTGTACAAAGGAATTGAATCCTATGCCTGTCTTATCTCCGCATTCTTTTTGCCTCATAATAAGGTCATCCAATGATTTAGATGCCTTTGTAAATGATGCAATCACATTTTTGATATCATTTTCCCTCTTTTCTATAGCAGCTATCTCTGCTATTAGTTTAGCATTCTCAGCCTTCAGCTCTTTGTTCTCGTCAGCTATGTGACTTAGAGTACTTAGCTCCTTAGTCACCGTGAGTTTTGGCTTTTGAAATGGGTCATTCTCTCTCGTTTAATAGTGTGTGTGAGGATTTAATGTGTTCAAAGTCTTTCATCATTTTTCCTAATGAATCATAAAGATCGAGTGGGTGATGAAGTGTGTGTGTCACAATCACTATCACTAGAATCTGAGTGAGATGAGTTAGAGTGTACCTCATCTTCTTGGTCAGTTGATCTTGTTCTTTAGCCATTAGATAGATCATTGCTTCTTCTTCAAAATCACTTGAGTATTCAACTTCACTACTTTCTCGAAATCTCCGCAACAGCTTTAGACATAGACATAGTCGTCTCAAGATCTCAGCCCAACATGGCCTTTTACTTCTCTTATCTTCTTTCTCTCAAGACTCTTCTTTCTTCTTCATTCCTGTATTTATTGACTACAGGATATGAACAATCAATACCAAAGTGTCCTGGTTGTCACGCCCAACACGGGTTCTCGGCTCTTTGATCAACTCTTTTTGTTCTTGGATTATCGCTTCTTCCGATATTCAACCTTTGATGCTCGGCTCTCTTTGGTGGCCTATCTTCCTTGACTTGGAGGAGCTGAATGTCTCCGGAGGATTCACCTTTGTTTCTTTTGTCGATCTTGTTGAAGAACTTGTTGAATCTTTTAACCATAAGGGCAATCTCTTCCTGGTCAATGGCTTTCTTGACTTGACTCTCTTCCCATCATTGACTATAAGTGCAAATTGTTTTGGGTACATCTGTCTCCTCTGATCTTTTCTTCTCACCAAATTCATAAGCTTTGAGGTCCGGGAGAATAGTTCATGATTGGATGTTTTTGATAGGTCCATCGAGTGCCTTAGAGCCATGGTCTTCATTTCCCATTCGCCTAGGAGGCTCTTTAGGATCTTCATACACATCTCCTTTTGTGTGTATTCCTTTCCAAGTCTTTGAGAGCACATTTGTTATTTTAGTGAATCTAGCATCCAAATGATCCATTGTCTCATCTCGCAAGCATTTTAAAGTTTTCAAACTTTTGAATAACAACAGATAATTTGTTTACTTTAATTTGCTCGATCCTGCACAAATTAAAGTTAGTTTATCCTGATTTCTTTTGTTGTTTTGCATGACTTGACTTTATTGAACATTGCTTTGTCCAGAGTCTTGTAGAGAATATCCTTGGCCACATTGTCCAAGTTGTATCTTTTCTATCATCATTGGTCCATTCAAATCCTTGGTTTTTCAACTAAGGTCGGTCTTGCTTCGACCTACGCCTTCTTCTTCTCCTTCACCGCAATGCTCTCCTTGCGATTGTGTTCACTTTCAATATTTGCAGTGGCCCATACTCTATCACTAGCCACATTTCATCATGTAAAGCGGACAGATGAGCCGCATACGAATTTTCCAAATCATCAAACTCCTCAATGGTGAACATAGGAATGCGTGTAAAATTTGCTTCCATGATAATAACTTTGTTGAATAAAAATAGCTTTTTGAAAGAGCAAGTGTTAAAAATGTCTTTGAAAGATTGAGATCTAGTTCAAGAACTGTCGGAAGGCTCAATGAACCAACCGCTCCGATACCACTTGTAGGTCCCAAAGGGGTGTGAGTAAGGTTTAGAAGGGGGGGTTGAATAAACCTTACCAACTTTTCAATTTTAGTCCTTTTAAAATATTACAGAGTTAGTTACACAGCTAAGTCCTTTAGGGACAACTAAGTTAGTTAATCAGCAGAGTTAGCCACTTAACAGACTCGATAGAGCTGTTGATAGAATGACTCACTTGTTTAGACTAAACCTTAACTTGGTCGTGATGAGTTTTTCAAATGGAAGACTTAACACCCTTGAATTTGATTTAACTTTATTTTAACACTTGGTTTTTAGCACTTTGTTAATTATCAGTTGGATAGCAAATTATCAGCAGATATAAGGTGAGTATGCAGAAATAAAGTGTTGAAATATAAATGACACAATAATTTTTATAGAAGTTCAAGATGAGGTAATTCTTCTACTTCTCTCTTCTCCAACTCCCCGAGGAATCCACTAAGTAATGATCAATTCACAAAGTGGTTATCACCCGTCCGAGATACAAGTCTTGATCACACAACCGACTTGCTCCTTTGGGACTCGGTCTGAGATGCCTTGGTCACACAAATGCTTCTCGTCCGACTCGGCTTCTTCACGCAGGGCCGCCTTTGCTATTTCAGCTTACTTTCTCAAGCTTCTTGGATTTGATCACGAAGCCCTCCAATAACTTGAGATTGGTTCGACCTGAACCTTCCTACAATCCTCCTTGGAAACTAGACCCCTTTTGATTCTTCAAAAGTTTCCTCTTAACAGTTTGAAGTTGTCTTTCCTTTACGCTTTTGTGTTGGATCGATTTCCTTCGAGATTTAGGCTTGAGGATTGTGCTTGAATAACTTGATAATATTTTGTAGGTTAGAGTTTGAATATAGCTTGCTTGTTCGTGGTTCAAAGTTACCTTTTCTCAAAGTGATTCCTCTCGCTTTTATAGTGCACTTTCAAAAATCGCCCGTTGAAGAGATAGGCGATTTTCAAAACTCACTAGTGTTTGTTGGCTTGTCTTTTCTTGGTCTTCAATCTTGAGATGTAGACCTTTCCTCGTATTAAATGAATGTTCGACTTTTCGAATCCGACACGAGGTGCGGTGCTTCCCATTGGTTTATTCCTTTTGCATGCTTCTGGGATGAGCACTTTAAGACATGGCGGATGGAAGTATTACTTATTTAAGTAATATTCTTGACTTTTGTGCAAATGTGATCCTTTTCGCTTAATTCCTCTTTGCGCTTGCCTTTTCCCCAGGTGACTTGAGTCCGCTCCAATGATTGAAAAACTCATCCGTCACTTCAACTTGACTTGGCTTCTTGGGTTGACTTAATCGACTCTTCTTACAAATGTCTCACACCGATACTCCTTCATCGAGTCCTTGATCTTCTTTCTTGGCCATACTCGGCTATTCCTCAATGAATCTTCACTTCACATCTTCATTGACTTCTTGTATTTCCAGCATAGGCGACTTGACTCACTTATACACCCTATCTATTACAATAAGAATTACAAGGAAAATGGGTGTCAACTTTCTAGTCTAAGTTTTACATGACATTCATCAAAATCTAAACAATAAATTTTCTAACAAATAGGAGAATATGGCTAGCTTTTACTTATATTATTACACTTTTGTTTGAATAATAATTAAATGACGCATAATGATGTTATATTCATAAGAAAAAGATTCATATTGCATATGAGAGATTATTATAGAGTTATTATAGCTAGTATCCTTGTGGGTATTAGTTATTGATTTTTGTAATGATTTTCTTATGGTGGTGGTGTGAAACTTATTTCAGGAAAAGTATATCAAGTTTCACTATTGAAACGAAAGAAGTTACATGCTTTTGATAAATTGTTTGGATAAGAATCAAAGTGACACCTTATAAAGCAAAAGCCCTGAAAATTTTCGTACTATCGCCCCCGATTTTCGAGCTTACTCTAGATTATGCATTGTCGATTGAAATCATAGTGATGTTAAAAGAAGAAAGCAAGGTGAAGAGTAAGTGATGTACGTATCTAAATTGATCCTGTTTTATTGGAGGTAACTGGTTTTCTTGAGTTATGGGATGTAAACAACCTTTGCGTCTTACCTGATCATCTTTTTACCGCATGCCAGAGTTAATTACTTGTCTTACAATAAAGAGCACAATTCCTTCAGTAAGACTTATCTGATTGTTGATTGAAAATTCTAAAGTACATGAGATAATACTTTGAATTCTTGGAGGATTTGTCTTAAGAGCCTGATTGGAGAATTATTAGCAAACTTGAGGGAGATTTTCTTAGCTTGTGGGTTGTCTTTATTCGATTGAAATAACGTTAGATGAACAATTCCAAGTGGAAATTCACCCATCTATCTATAAGAGATCATACAAGTGATTAGATCAGGAGAAAGCGAGACTGAGTGTGGTTTATGAAAATTCAATGGCTTTCACAAAAGATTAAAAGAGAAGGTTTGATATCATCATTTGTATTTGTGAGTGAGCCTTCATTTAATTGATTTTTGACCACAAGCCTGGCATCCAAAAAGAAAAAAGAAAAAGGAAAGGCTTGAGTTTCTTGTATGATTACTTGAAATGATATCATTCAAAATGGCAATAATTTATTTCTTGATAGCGGAGTCACTAAATTGTATTTTTGGAGACTTGTGTGATTATAATTTTTAGCTAATGGTCTTATGCCTTCAGATTAAATTATGGAGCTACATTTATTGATCGCACAAGACAGGTGAGATTTCCAATTTGATTGATTATGTTGATGATAATTCCATTACTCTCTACAACTATGGTTCGACCCATTACCGAATAGTGGAAGCACTCATTTCAAAGACAAGTTTTAAATTTTGTTCTTGTGATGCTAATATGGAGGTCCCATTAATGATATACGGAGAATGTTTTTACTTTTAATCTTATGATGATTATTATATTTATTTAGAATTGTTTTGGCGAAATGCACATGACGTGTAATTCGTGTCTATTATTCTTTAACACAATAGAGCATTACGAGTTGAAATAGTAAATGCTTACTAAATGAAAGTAATATTGCATGGCACACTTCTCAACTTAGTGACAGTTTTCACTAGCTATTTAAATAGATTGATGTATTGAGTGATTAAAATAAAAATTTTAGTAAATGATTACATTTATGCTTCAATTCACGTATCTGAGTCTTCGATTAACCAAGTGTTCACTTGGTTTTATACCATTGATTTGGGCTTCCAAGACTTGAGTTTTGTGTTGTTTTTGAGTATTTTGAGTCATTTGAGTAGCCAAGCCATGTTGAGAGCCAATTATATTGAGTTTATAGTCATAGTAATGAATCGTGTTTCAAAATAAGTACAAACGAGCAAACAAAGAGAGATTGATTTGAAGAAACTTCCATCACTGGCAGCGTTTCGTATTTTGGCCATAACTCTCTCTACAAAATTGATATTGAGATGATTCAAGTGGCTATGGAAAGCTAAGAGATGGAGCTACAACTTTGAAGAAGGGCTCAAAAGCAAATTCCAACATTTTGTGGGTGAAACACTCGGGCGGGCGCTGCAGCGCCAAGTTCACATAAAGACAAGGCTATTGATTTTTTTAGGTGGTGCTGCACGCCAGGCGGCTCAGTTTTATGAAATTGCTGGGCGCCGCAGCTCCCGGGCGGAAATTACTATGTTTCTTCACCTTTTTCTTGGACTTTTATGGGCTATAAATACATACATGGGAGGCTTGATCTAGGTATGGAGGAAAGGCCGAAATACACCCAAGAACACAACAAACACATCAATTTCATCAAGGAAGAATCAAGGGAAGAATCGGGTCGAATCGGAGCTTGAGGATTGAAAATTAATCGAGAGATTATCCATTTCCCTAAGTTTTCTCATTCTTTGTGCTTTAATCTTTCATTTTAGTTTCTTATGAAGATGAACAATTTGTCTATGAGTTGTTTATTTATAATGGGTAGCTAAATTTCTTGGGATTTCCGGGTTTTGAAAGTAGATTAATTGAACTCTTGTTGATTGCTTTAATTTTAATTGAAGTTATTGTCTTGAAACCTATTTGAGTACTTTGTTCTTATTCTTGTTTTATCATTTGGCCAATGATTTAACATGTTTGATATATTGATTCATAATTCGAGAGATGAGTTTCAATATTAGATCTTGAGTACTTGACATGAATATTTGCATAATCGAGAGGTTTGTGAATATTTGTGAGGATATTTGATCTTTTGTGCATTTGGGAGTTGTGTATCTTATGTTGAGTAGAGATACTAGCATAGATATTTTAATCTACACTTTATATACATCTCGAGATGGAGGATAAAATACCGCTTGTGATCGCCTTATAGGTGTATTGATAATAACTTTGGCTTTGATTAAATCGTAAAACAAGAGGAATATTAATTGAAACCATAACCCGGGAATCCATTTCATTTCCCTTGATAATTCCACTATTATTTTCATCTTGTGTTTTTGTGGTTATTCTTGTCTTTTCTTCCACAACAATCATTCAATTTTAATCGTCTAAATAAAAATAAGGCTATCTTAGTTCAATACTTAGCGCATTAATTTATTAGTCTCCGTGGATACGACCTTGCTTACCCTATTCTATAAACTACACCGTACACTTGCGGTGAAGCTAAAAATAAGGCGAACAAGTTTTTGGCGCCGTTGCCGGGGACTAATACAATTTTTGGTGCTAATATTGCGATAGATAGAATTATTCTTAATTTAGACATTTTTTTTTATTTTTTTCATTTTTCTTTTGTAAATTCTACTTCTACAATGCTTGATTTATTTCTTTGAATTGGTATAGGTGCACCCGTTCGGATGGAAGAGGCGAAACCATCTTTGGAAGACGCCCTCATTTCATTCATGAATCAAACGACTTCATTTATGAGTCAAATAAATTTATTCATGAGGGAAATGGGAAATAGCCTTACCAAAAATGAAGCAAAGATGGACAAGATGAAGTTGCAATTGACACAATTGGCCAATACTATGGATTCACAATTGAAAAATCTCGAGACTCAAATGGGCCAATTAGTTACAATTGTTGGTGGGCAACATCAAAAGAGCCAATTTTTAAGCACCACTGAAGCCAACTCGAAGGAACAATCTAGTGCCATTCATCAAATGAGTGGTACCGAATACAAGAAGATGAAGATCCTGGAAAAGCAAGAAAGTTCGGAACCAAATACGGATTGTGTGTTTATGCACTTTCACCGTGTGTGGTACCGAAAAGGAGCAAAAATAGACAAGGAACACACGAACCATGTGTGTACGCCCGTGCATTGCGTGCAAGATATAAGAAAACTATTCCATAATGAGACAAGCACGGAATATGCGTACACGCATGGACAACATGAGCATAATTCAAATCAAAGTGTTCCAACATCGTGGACTCCAATACTTGCTTGGAAAGCCTAAGTATGCATTACTAGATGCAAACAGAGCAAAACGGTTCTTGACCACGATCCAAAACAGCTAATATATGCATTCAAAGGTGGTACGAATCGAAATAAACAAAGGCCAAGCTAAAGACGTTAAATATAGCGCTTGTTGGGAGGCAACCCAACGGTTTGTGGTGTGATTTTTGTTTTTGTTTGTTTTCTTTTTGTAAAAAAAAAAAAACGAGTGTTGTTGTGCGACATCACGCACGGGTGACTGTGTCTAGGCGCATGTGCATGCCTGGAGGGAGGAATAATGTGGCTTTTGCATGAAGCACGGGCGGCCCGTCGCGCGCGCGCACGACCCGTCGTCCTTCAAATTGAGATAATATTAAGGTACAAAATTTGAAGTGATGGTTGAAGGTAGAAGTCCTAGAGATATGAGGAGATGCCAAGGAGGGCCACCACCCGCACAATGAATCGTAAATCCACACGATTTTATATTGAAATTCTATCTTCTCTTACGTGCGATATAATTTCATTTAAGTTTGGGGGAGATAGTTATTTTGATATGAAATGTGTGGATTAAAAAAAAAAAAAAAATTGCATTTTTGTGTGTTTTCATATAGTTGCATGTAGAGCATTTTAGGTTGCATTGCATTAGAAGCACGTTTACATCTTTAGCACGTTTATTACTTTCATAGAGTTTAGAGAGTGAGTTGACCGATATTGAGATTCTCGTGCTTTATTTTTGAAAATTTTGTATTGTTTGGATTGGGTGTCGAGTATGAGTTGATTGAGCCATGAATAGATGACTTTAAGCATATGGATATTGAGAACGTGGTATGATGCTTTGAATTACATATTTACAAGCTTGTGAGATTTTGAGCCTTTATCGCTTCTATTTTGTGCATCTTGTTTGTAATTTGAGTGTATCATTCATGTTGTTAGAATTCTAGAACTTGCTCGCATCTCTGTCAAGGTCACATGTTGTATGCGAATGTGAAAATGATCAAAGGCCATTTTGTTAGCCCTTCAAGCCTTTTGCTTACCTAATGATGATATTGAAATCCCTAGTTAGCCAACTTGAGCCTATTGCCTAATTTTTAATAGCCACAATTCAAGCCTTAATCGGATAAATCTTTTACCCAACACTTGAGCGTATAGCATTGAGTAAAGGAATTGAATAAGGGTGAATGGGTGAAATCAAAATGTTAGAAGGTGATGTTATAGTTGGTTGATGAGAACAAAAGAGAAAGAAAAAGGAGATATGAAATGTTGAAAACTCATATAGGAGTAAAAAAAAAAATAGATCGATGAATGAGTTTTCTTTGAATGAACTTGGAGGTTAAGAATTGTAATGTGAATGGTTGAGTTTACAAAATAAAGGGGATGGAGATAAGAAGAGTTGATGAAAATGAGAGGTGATTTGAGTAGCATATTGAGCTTTAAAGTAGATGAATTATATGCTCACCGGTCTATACGCTCGAGTTTGAGTCACTCTATCCATATTTTCCTACCCCAACCAAAGAGCCTTCATTACAACCAAAGGAAAAAAGTCCTTTTTGATTCACAATTTTGCATACATCCTAGTGGCGGAGATATGAGACGATTTACAAGCCTATGGTAATTCTCGCACCAAGAAAGAAAGTCCCATTGCTATAGTTGTCCAACAGGGACGTCCGCCTAAGGAATTTCGTTTGAATCATTGGATCCTTATCTTATGCCGACAAGAAAGAGGAAAATTACAAGGTTGGATTTCTTGATAATTAAAGTCGTCTGTTTGAATACACTTTGAAATCAGGGCCAAACGAGCTATTTCCTGTTCGGGTTGAACAGGCCGGCGGATGAATTTATTTACGGCGATAGAACTGCCAAACTCGTCTATTTTGAACGGCTTTGAAGTCGGGCGGAGACGAGCCATTTCCTGGTTTGAACAACCTTCCGGATCGGGCCGTATGAACTTATCTATGGGCGATGGAACCTGTCCCAAACTCGTCCTGGTTTGAACGGCTTCAAGCTAGGCTAGACGAGCTATTTCCTAGTTTGAACAGCCTTCCCCACCGGGCCGATGAACTTATTGATGGGCGATAGAACCGTCCCAAACTCGCCTGGTTTGAACGGCTTCAAGTGGGCCGACGAGCTATTTCCTGGTTTGAACATCTTCCGATCGGGCCGATGAACTTATTTACGTGCGATGAAACTATCACGAACTCATCCGATTTGAACAACTTCAAAGTGGGCCTAACGAGCCATTTCCCCTGGTTTGAACATCTTCCGAGCTGGGCCAAATGAACATTAATGGACAGATGCCCTTGATTCATTTTATGGGCGGCTGCCCTTGACGAATTTGATGACAGATGATTGCTTATTAACCAACACTTCGATGTTAGGAACTTCAATCGAGATAGGTCATGATTCAACAAAGATGAGAATGACTCTACTCTTATAGTTCATGACATGATGAACTACAAGAGTGGGGGGACTAATTGATACGGCCTAGATTTGTCATATTAAATTGGATCAATATTATTTGGGCCTCAATATTAAAAATGGGCCCAATTACGAATATGGACTCTATTAGGGCTCTAATTAGTAGAATCCTAAAATAATTTCATTTAATGGGAGTATTCTATACTATTCTCTTTTATATTATCTCTTCACGTAATATATTTAATGATTCTCATTGGATAGAGTTCGACTTGAGCGTCGAGAGAGTACGCGAAAAATCCTCCGACCCCTTTCTCACAGTTGTTTTTGCAGCACAAACGCGAACGGACGTTGGAGATCGAGTTTTTCAATGGTGTAAATTTCTCGCCCCAACATGTTTATAGTGAGGTAGAGTGCGTTTGATGATAGATCTAATAGTAATATAGAGATATGCATATATTGAGATAAATCTAAACCAGCTGAATTTGACATTTAAGTCCATAATTGAAAATATAAATTTGATGTCTAAATTTTTGTTTTTATTTATTTTATATGAATATTATTATTAAAATAAAGTAATAAATACCAACTCATGTTCATAGATAGTTTCATTATAAATTAATAATATTAAAATAATAATACACGTGCAACGCACAAGCGAGATTACTAGTTTAGTTACTATTGCCCATATTAATCAAATAACAATGTAATCAATTCTATTAGGTCTTTGTTTATATTTAGATTAGATTATCCATAATTCATATCATTTGGACTTTGGCCTATTGGGCCATTCCGAATTATAGCTCATCATATGCTTTAACGTATGTTTACCGTACATTTGGAAATAATTGTTTTCTTCTTACAAACATGTTTGATTTTATTTTTTAAAAAAAATTATCACATATTTATATTCTTCTTTTTAATATAATAACTTATTTATTTTTTGACACATCATATATAGCTATCGCCCAACTTATAAATGAAGATTTTCTTATCACAGCTTCATTTGGTATCTTTTTGTTCTTGGAGAATGTGTTAAGCGAATGTGCATTATAACATGAGAAAAATATATTTAACAATGTTTTTGATCTTTTCTTTTTTTCCAAAAAAAAAAGGATAGGGCAGTAAAACAATATAGGTGAAAGACGCCAGTTATAGTCGGTTTAGGGGCTAATGTATAATTTGTGGTTCTTGGTTATTCATTCTTAATTGGACTCAAAATACCACCCTATACTTAAAAAAAAATTGTTTTTGAGAAAAATAAGAATTTTCATTAAAATTGCTGGAAGCAATCAAAACACTTATTGACAAGTAGAACCTGTCAAAACAATCAAATCTGATAAATAAAATTTATCAAATGAATCTACTAGACTTAAAAAGGTAAAATCAGCATATGTGAAACACAGTAGAAACAAAATGTTACAATTATTATAAAAACTCGTATCAATGAATTTGATCTCGGATTGATTATTAATTTCCATGAAAGCCCATTGGATCTAAACAACACAACAACCGATCTTCCGAACGATACCACATGAGATAGAACACCACTTATTAAAAAATAAAACTTCGACCTATTAAGTGATGGGGATTTATCACGTGCGATATTATATTCGAGAAATAAACCGTAAAACTTACTTGGATTTCGAAAAAATGAAATGCAAAAAGTACATAAATTTAGACCAATGCTAGAGTTCGACTCTATGTCTTTAAGACGAATTGCCCGCTATGGTGCCCACGGTTGAATAGCAAACGCCTCCCAAGATACAACCACTAGTACATAAAAGACCATATGCATCGCCCAATATGCATCGCTTCCCAATGATAAACGATGCATAAAGTGGGCGGTGGCAAAATTGAAAATAATACAAACATTTTAGGTATCACTTGTTGATTAATAGCCGATACATATAATATTTTTTATTTTTTTTAATTAAATAATTACTTTGGGTATCGGTTCCTATTTAAAAAACCGATACCTAAAAAATACTTTATGCAACATTTTCTTAACCAAAACCGATACATAAAGTACTTTTATTTTTTAATTAATTTTTTAAGCTAAATTTTGAAGCCCAGCGGCACACATCGTCAATCTCAATTCACAAAACATCACCTGCGCGCACATCTCCGTCCCCGTCGATTCAAGCCCGTCCCCGTCGCACCTAGCCCTAGAAGTCGTCGCGATCCTCGGTGGTTTCTCTCTCGCCCCGTTTTTCGCTCACGCTCGAGATCGTACTGTTTGGGGAGGACACGCCCACCTCCTACGCATCCTCCGCCGCTAGCGGCGGCGGGAGGCAGTTGACGTCAATTCTCTTCAGGAAGGACCACGTCTCCACTCTCCATGTCTCAGAGCTCCGATCCGGGTGTGTGTGTGTTGGATTAGCGATAAGTTTAAGCCGCCGTGGCCGTTGGAGCATTTCCTTTCCATTCCTACTTGGTGCGTGGTGCCTACGCGCTGTTTCTTGCCTAACGTCTCCTTCAAGGTAATTAGATTTCAATAAAAGTGAAAAAATTGCAAATCCTCTGTTTCTGGTGTTTTACCTTGGTGCGTGGTGTTTTTGTTGAATTTGGGTGAAAATTTTATTGGTTCATTTTGTGTTTTAACTTGGTGTTTGTGATGGATTAATGACAATGGATGACTGTCGTCTTCAAGAATTTCTTCAGATTGTGAGAGACATTGATTTGATACATGGATTTCAAGTATATCTTCTAACTCATGTAATGCTTGAATTCCAATTCGTACCAGCAGTTGATTCCTTCTTTTTATAATACTGTGTAGTGATCTAAATGTGATTATGTGATTCTTAGATATTTTCTTATGAGCTAAAAGACTGGTGTATGTTCCAAATTGGCGGGTTCGTTGATGATTGATCTTAAGTGTGAGGAAGGACATTTCATGTTCAGGTGGTGCTTGGTAAATGTTAGGTGATTTTTCTTTGGTTCTGTGCTTGAGGAATTTCTATATGTTGAAAGATTATGTCTTTTGAGTCTTGGAGGCTGGAGAGTTCTTGATAGCTTGAGGATGGCGTGGGAATGGAGGATTGGGAGCTGGTATGGAGTTTATGTAATCTGAATGCTAATTTCCTTTTTTTTTCTTCCTTCCTTTTTTTTTGGAGAGAGTTAGCAGATGTTTGTGGCTAGACATGTGAGCTCTTGTAAGTGGAAATTAATAGTAGTAGATAAATTTATTGATGATCTATTTTACTGTGTGCTCATTGCCTATGAGTTTCATTTGATCCTCCTGCAGAACTGGAAATATTGTTGAACTTGCTCTTTGATTGATGATGTTGTATTTTTGGTTTATGCTAAAAATCCGAAACTCGGTTTCAAATATACTAGTTTAACTGCAGTGGTTATTGACTGAGTATTCAGGAAGTACCAGTTGACTTAGTAAGCAGTATCTAATTGTAAATGGCTAGATGTGAGCTCTTGTTAGAAGAAATTATTAGTAGATAAAGTTTATTGATAATTTATTTTACTGTGTGCTCAATTCCTGGTCAATGAGTTTCATGTGATCCTTCCTGCGAGAAGTGGAAATATTGTTGAACTTGCTCCTTGGTTTATGATGTTGTAATATTGGTTTATACTAAAAAAACTCGGTTTCAAACGATCAAATCTACTAGTTTAAGCTGCGGTGGTTATGGGTTATGGCCGTCGTCAGAAGTATTATCAAACAGAAGTATGGAGGGCATCAAACTATCAATACAGAGTTTTTCTTGTCTCCAAAATATGAAACAGCTTTAGTTTTATATAAGCTATTGCACTATTTTTCTAAATACTAACAAATGCACTAGCATTAACCTTAAAAATTTCTTGCTATCTTTCTGTATGGTGCAAAATAAAAGTCATTTTTTTGGGGTGTAGTAATTATAGAGTTTACTTATGTTACAATGTATAACAAAATAAACAGATAGTAAATATTTATGTACTTTAATATTATTATATTTTTAGCTCTGTTTTGTGTAAATATTACACTTGACCTATAATTAACAGTAATTATGATTTATGAATGTAAACAGGTGGTATTTTACAAGAGACTGCACAAAGTGTACTTTGTTCATGCCATTCCCAAGTCTCCAGCTGGTAAAATTCTAAGGAAAGATCTTAGAGCCAAACTTGCTGCAGCATCCTAATACAATCTCAATCATTAAAATTTTAAAATCCTTATCTAGGTTTTTATTTTGGAGATTATATTTAATTAATTTTTGTATTGCCTAATGTTGTACTAGCTTCTTCTGGAAATGAAAGGAAGGGGATAATTATTAAAACAAGAAGTGGATTAGGAAGAAACCACGCGTATTGAACATTTATTTCATGTTGGCAGAAACCAAGCAATTGTTTCTGTAATATGTATTGTATTCAATTGAATTCTTAGCCAATAAATGAAGTGGTCCTTTTATCTCCTGCCCGTTCGAGATATATACATAAGCAATCATTCATAGTTTCATACTTGAAAAGTAAATAATATTTAGGTCATTATTTTTTTCAAAAAAAAAAAATCAGTCTTTCACCCAAAACTGAAAACTGAGACATACAAGCCCGCTCCACTCTCAAAGCCCGAGTGATCAACTCATTATAGAGTTTACTTATGTTACTCATTTTTTTTACTTTTTTTCCTTTTTATTTCGTTTTTATTGATTAATTCACGTGTTTTCTCATATGCAGGGCTGAGCAACAGAAGTCTTAAGTCAAGAGAAGCACTACAGAAAGTTTATGACTACATTTTAGCTGCCACTTCTTTGTTTCGAAGGTAACCTCTAAAACATATTTTGCAGTGAGGAATATTTTAGTTTTAAATAGTTATTGAATTTAATATTATGCAGTGGTAGATATGGATCGTAATTGGATGTATGGTCGACGCAATACACTTGAATATCTGCAAGGGGTTGAAAATTTTATAAAATTTGCTGAGGAAAATCAAATTAAAAATGGCGAGGAAATGATTGTGTGTCCGTGTTGTGGCCAGTAAGAATCTGAGAAAGTTTCGTAGTTCTGAGCAAGTGAAGAGCCATTTGATGCGTCGTGGTTTTAAGGAAGGGTATACACGATGGATATGGCATGGTGAAAGTCTTCCTCCTAGTACGAGGACCAATGATAATACAGTTGAAAATGAGGATAGTAATCATGACGGTATTCATGCAGAGACTGACGATAATGATGTCGAGAATGATGAAATAGATGCAATGATGCATGATCTTGATGAAGATTTTAACAAAATTCCTCACGTATTTGATAGTTTCTTTGTTGATGCTGGAAAACCTCTATTTCCTGGATGTAGTAAATTTACCAAGTTATCTGCCATGCTTAAACTATATAACTTAAAAGCAAAGAATGGATGGAGTGACAAGAGTTTCACGGGTTATTAGTGCTTTAAGAGACATACTTCCCGATGATAACGAACTTCCTAGCTCAACCTACGAGGCAAAGAAAATGTTGTGCCCACTAGGTATGGAGATTGAGAGGATACATGCGTGTCCAAATGATTGTGTACTGTACCGTAAAGAATTGAAGAACTTGAATGTTTGTCCAAAGTGTGGGGCATCACGGTATAAAAGAAAAGGCGCAAATGATAGAACGAGGGATAAGAAAGGTCCACCAAAGAAGATGATGTGGTATCGCCCGTGATACCAAGATTTAAACGCTTGTTTGCAAATGCAAATGATGCGAAGAATTTGCGATGGCATCTTTGAAGGAGAAAAGAAGATGGAAAACTAAGACACCCACCGATTCACCTCAATGGAGAAACATTAATCGAATGTTTCTGAATTTGGTTGTGAAAACAGAATCTTAGGCTTGGACTATGTACGGATGGAATGAACCCCCATGGTAACATGAGTAGTCGACACAACACTTGGCCGTCTTTTATCAATTTACAATCTTCCTCCTTGGTTGTGTATGAAGCGCAAGTACATCATGTTGTCGTTCTTGATATCGGGCCTAAACAACCGGAATGACATAGATGTGTACTTAGCCCCACTTGTTGAAGATTTGAAAATATTGTGGAACAAAGGTGTGATGGTGTTTGATGCATATACTCAAACAAACTTCTCCTTGCGAGGCGATGATATTTTGCACGATAAATGACTTTCCAAAGATATGGTAATTTGTCGGGTTATACTACTAAAGGAGCTAAGGCATGTCCCATTTGTGAAGATGAAACCGGTGATCTTTGGCTAAGCAATTGTAAGAAAAATGTGTTCATGAGTCATCGAATGTTTCTCCCTATTGACCATCCCTATCGAAGGAAGAAAAAACCTTTCAATGGGAAAACCGAGACTCGGGTAGCCCGTTTGCCGTTATCGACATGCAATTTACGAACGAGTTAAAGATATTGATGTTGTGTTGGGTAAACCATTAAAAACTGCTTTCGAAGAGTCTTTGGAAGAAGAGGTCTATATTTTGGGATCTACCATATTGGGAACATTTATCGGTGAGACACTGTCTCGATGTGATGCATGTTGAGAAAAATGTTTGTGATAGCATTATTGGAACATTATTAAACATTCAAGGTAAGACAAAAGATGGCATTAATGCTAGAAAAGACATGGTAGAAATGGGGATACGGGACAAGTTAGGTCCACAAGAATCGGGAAGCGAACATACCTACCTCCAATTGTTATACTATGTCCAAAAAAGAGAAAACAAGTTTTTGTGAGTGTTTAAATGCTATCAAGGTTCCATCTGGTTATTCATCGAATATTAAAAGACTTGTGTCAATGAAGGACCTCAAATTGGTTGGTATGAAGTCTCATGATTGTCATGTCTTAATGCAACACATATTACCAGATTCTGCTATTCGATGTGTGTTACCAAAACATGTTAGACATGCCATTACAAAGCTTTGTTTTTTCTTCAATGCAATTTGCGATAAAGTTGTTGATCCTGGAGGTGTTGGATGATTTGCGAGGCCAATGTGGTGATAACTTTATGTCAGTTTGAAATGTATTTTCCTCCATCATTTTTGACATTATGATGCACTTAATTGTTCATTTGGTGAGAGAAATTAAGATGTGTGGTCCAAGTGTTCTTGCGGTATATGTATCCGTTTGAGAGATACATGGGGATATTGAAAGGATACGTGAGGAACCGATTTCGACTGAAGGGAGTATCATTGAAGGTTATGCTGCTGAGGAGGTTATTGAGTTTTGCACTGGTTATTTAGATAATGTTGAACCAATTGGTGTTCCTAAATCTCATCACGATGGAAGACTCGGGGGAAAAGGTACTATTGGGTTCAAGCTGGTTGTCCCAACCGGGCAGACGAGTGCGAGATAAGGCACATGAACTCGTATTGCAACACCTTCACGAGGTTCGTCCATATTTGGACCAACACAAGTTCATTTTAAGGCGGGAAAATCCATCAAAAGGTGAAAGATGGGTGACTAATGAACAAAATCGCACATTTTTAAGATGGTTCAAAGATATAGTGATGCGAGAGTTATCTCAAACACCGAACAATATCAGTGAAACGATAAAGTGGTTAGCATATGGCCCTGATTTGCATGTGAGGTCTTATGAAGGATATGACATTAATGGGTATACATTTTATACGAAAGGTCGGGATGATAAGAGTACAATGCAAAATAGTGGAGTTACATTGGTTGCACTATCAAGAGATTATGCCAGTGCTAAAGATACCAAACCAGTAGATGCTACTATGTCATACTATGGTGTCATTGAAGAAATTTGGGAACTTGATTATAAAGTGTTTATGATTCCTCTCTTCAAATGTATTTGGGTTGATAATAGACGCGGTGTGAGGGTAGATGAACTGGGTTTCACTTTAGTAGATTTTGGTCGGTTGGGCTATCATTCTGAGCCATTCATACTTGCATCACAAGCAAAACAAGTATTTTATGTTAATGATCCTGTTGATACTAAGTGGTCAGTTGTCCTTCAAGGCAAAAGAAGTATTGTTGGTGTTGGTGATGTCGTAGATGAAGAAGAGTACAATCACTGTGACGAAACTCCTCCATTTTCTCTTGGTATTCAACCTTTAACTTTAGGGGAAGATAATCTTGAAACAAATTACATGCGTTCGACCACGAAGAGGGATTGTGGATTGACCATCAAACTTGATATGCATTTAAACTTGTAAGATTAATTCTTGCATACCTTCTTCATGACTAATTATTTTTCAATCATATCTCATTCGTCATTAATTGTTGCTTTTTTAATTGTATACACATCCGTCATTAATTATTACATGCATCATTCATGATTAATTTTTGCATACCTCATTCGTCATTGAAATATTACATCCCAAACGATGCAACAAAGGATATTTTGAGAAAATTGTAAGTATTTTTTTTAAAATATTCTGAAAACATAAATTGAGAATAATGTTAATATTTTGTTTTTCAATTTATTGTAATTGTAATAGGTAGAAAAGGTGAAGAAACCACCCAAGGGTCATTTGTACCAAAAAGACATCATGATATATTGTCTGCGGCCCTTGGCAAAGAGGAGCATCCAGGTCGGGTGAGAGGGGTTGGTGGATACATCGGCATAAGGGGCGTTTTTGGCAAGCCGACCAAATTCGTGGGCGGTCGGGGTTTGTTTGGTCGATGATCTTAAAGAGATCATTAGAAATGAAGTGAAACAAGAGATGCAATCTAAGATTGATATGCTAGAAAACAAATCGGATTTAGTTTTTAGACACATGAGCCAAAGATATGCCGGATGTTGATCTTGGGCCGAGTCCGATCCTCCCGCAAGCGTGCAAAAACATGCCGATCCACCACCGCCCATATAGCGATTGCCACTCGGTTGACCGAGCCCATTTAGTTTGATTCAGGTAATATAATATTAATGTTTTCATTTCAAATTTTGAATGATATTATTTCATCAGTTGGACTACAATTAATCTTTAATTTATATTGAATACTAGAATCCGATTCAGTGTCATCTCGCCTTATGTGTTGACGGAGATACAAAAGTAGTTGCGAGAGGGATTGTTCACCCAATCGAACCTCACACTGTCGTGCACCATAAAAAATTGTTACCCGGTCATGTAAAGGTTTCTGTAGATGAGATTGTTGATGGTGCGGAGCTACTACTTCTACCTATGCAAACTCAATACCATACCAGAGTGGGTGAAGTCATTGGTAGCTTTACGCAATGGCCTATGCATTTAGTTCTTTTAGGAGAGGTAATATATGTTTTTTATTTCAGAGTCAATTATTGAATAGTAGTTAGTTATTTTCCCTTTAATTGTCATATTAATAATTTCTATTTGCAGGAAGATGTAAAGTCAAAATTGAAAAGAAAAGATCACGTGTATATGACTGGTGAGATATCTTCCGTTGTTGATGCTACATTACAATATCTGGGGAAGAACTGCAAAAAGCTACACTCGTTGTTAATCTCGATGCCTGCGAGTGCGGATTACTTCCAAATGGACCTAGATCAGTCAGTCTTCCATCATTCAAATGTTTCTGGCATTTTCGTGATGATAAAGGACATTGTCGACTTGTTCAAGATGGATTGGCTTGATGTTTCTATTATACAAGTGTTTATATTGTAAGAGTTTTTATATTTCGTTAATTTGATATTAAACTTTAATTTCATTTGGTTTTGAATTTGTTTATTTAATGATTTTTAGGTATCTTAATGGGTTGTGCCAGCAATTCAATATCGAATCCATCGGGTTTTTATGTCCGTCGCGGTCGCGATGCAAAATATTAACCTAAATGTCGGTGGCGTGACATCGTATCTAACTAAGGCCATCGATGGACATGACTCGCACAAATTTCATTTTAGCGCCGTACCATCAAGAGTAAGAAAATTATTTATTTCTTTATCTATTTTCACTCTTTTGCAACTTTTATATTTATATTAAATGTAATCTTCGTGTTTATAATATGTAGTGATCATTGGTTGCTTTGCTAGTGATCCGTATTGCTTCTAGAACAAAGATACATCTTAGATTCGAAAGATTGTATGCGCACCCTCGAGATCAAGGCACCATTGAATATGTAAGTATAATTACATATGAATAACTACTATGGCATATTATGTTTGTTGCACGTGGTTGATATTTATTATTTTATTAGTTCTTAATGTACATTATTACTTTATATAGAGCATTTCGGTCATATTGGGATCAAGTAGGTAAAAAAGGACGAAACACAACTTGGACTAAGCTTAAGGTATATATACAAGCTAAAATTTTAAAAGGTTAGTATTGTTTAATTAATGTATTGTTTAGATCACTATCCACTATATTATTTTGTAGTGTCCTCAACAGTAGGAGGCGATGAGTGTGGATATTATGTTATGAGATTTATGTGGGAGATATGCACGAAAAAGTCGATGCTTCTTCTTTAGATAAGATACGTAAAAATAATATATAGTTACTTACTAAGTGTTTTTAATTAGTATAATTAAAAGTTCTTATGAATCTTTTGTAGGACTCATTTGGAGATAAACCGTACACTCGGGGAGCAAATAGACGAGATACGAACTATGGGCACAATATTTTATTGAAAATGGCATCTAATTCTTGTCGATGTTAGGTATGCTAATTAATGCTAGCTATATTTTATTGATAATTTTTATTATTTTTCCTTCACATGCCATGTTTGGGATCTTTTAATTTCTTGTTGCCAATTGGTTGATACTCTCAAAGTCTTGATACGGTAAGAAGTCCGAGTTCGGATTTTATACTTGTCTGCTGGACTTGCGTACATAATTACCATTCAAGAATATCTTTTTCTCGTATTCTTACTTGGTTACTTATGTGGACGATTGAAAACAGGTTGGCTCTAGCGCTAGAAAACCGTTGATCATTCGATGTTCTTAATAGAGCTCGAGCTTTATCAGGATATTCGAGGTAAATTATAAGCTAACGATCTTTTCCAACATTCCGTCTGTGAAGGAGTTGATTGAATTGTAAAATTATTGTCATTTCTTTCAAAACCTGCACTTCTTGTAAATGAGATTACACACTTGGGTCGGCGTATTCTTGCTCACTCAAACCTATGGTGATTACACACTTGGGTCGAGCGTATTCTTGCTCACTCAAACCTATGGTGACCTGGTTCCTTAGATCACCAAATCCTTAAGAGTGAATTGAGTTTTGACTTCAAAAAAGAAAGTTGAGTTTTGACCGTCTTTTTTGCTACATGTTACATTCTTGTTGCTTCTAGCATTCCATTAATATCTTTGTGTAAAAGCTTTCGCATATTGATCAACAAAGTGTTGTCCTAATCTATTTAGGTTTGTATAATGGTGTTGGATGGTTGACTTTGGGAAGAACATTAGGTGCGGGAGCTCGCTTTGGTGTTTATGAGATATTGACAAAGATTCTACAAAGGTAAATTTACTTCATGTCATGCCTTTATTATGCTCTTTTTTTGGCTTCATTTTTCGCTACGGCCAAATATCTTTGGTTGTACTCATTCTTATGATTAAGAAACCACTCGAAATGCGAGATGTTTTCCACTGAGTCTAAACTAATAAAAGCAACTTATAGACATAGACTTTAAAGGAGGTATCGTAAAGGTGGTGCCAGCATCATTAGGGAATTATACCTGGTTAAGTTGTGTTCATAAAGCGGTGAAAGATCTTATCGAAGCAAGAAATTGGTTCTATTTTTTTCTTTTTTCCCTCTATTTCCTTTCTAAAAACAGAAAGCGCCGTTTATGTATGAATAAACCTATTTCACATAATGTTGCCAATTGATTTTTGTTGCTTGTCCTCGAGATCATTAAGTGAAATGAAGCGGCATGTTTATACTAAATTAAATGAACACCAAATATTTGCTCTAATTACATGTTCTTGATGTGGTATCCATCTCCCCATAATGTTTCCAATTGATTTCACTTAGTAGCAAAGCATGTTTTGTTTGTCCCCTGCATCAAACTAATCACACATGTCTGAAAAGTTTAATTACAGGATAGCTTTAAAGTGTGAAAATAGACTATTTAAACTCACTTTCTATTTCAATAAAACAGGACTGATTGTTGCTAAAATACCTCCATCTAAAGGTGATCGAAATGATGGAGTGGGCTTCAAAAGCTCGGTTTTGGAAGCACTGCTATTTGCTATTGCAACTTGGAAGCTTGATTGAAACTCCCAAAACTTGGAAATGCGTGACCGTTATTAAGCTCGGATATTTTTAGAAAAGTAAGGATTTGAAGATGGGAGGCAACAATGAGTCATTATGATGATTAGCTCAAATTGTTGACAAAGGAATGAATGTTAATGTGGTTGCTCTACGTTTTTAAGTTGGGCTTTTATATATCATTCAATTCGAGTTTGGATTGTGATTATATAATTAGTTTTGTTTTCCATTGTGTCCATTCTTGAATAAACTTTATGGACTAAAAAATGTCATGAATTTTTGGGTTGTATTATTATTTGTGGTCTAGATTTTGATTGAGCAAATAATTTATGTGCGGAGGTCGGAAATTGAAAAAAATGTATTTAAAAAATAGTAACAATAGGCATCAGTTATTGTTATCAACTGATGCACAAACTGACTTTATGCATCGTTTGTTTGCTTAACAACCGATGCCAATTCTTTACTTTAGGCATCGGTTGAAACCGATGCCTATACATGTGATTATATGCATCGCCTTCATATGCATCGCCGTTGGAACCGATGCTTAAAGTCGTTTACAACCGATGCAAATGGTCAATTTTGTACTAGTGAACGGTCTCCTCTTGTTGTAGTAGCACTCCAAACAACAAGAGACGGCGAACTTCGAATGTTTTGTACCCTCTCTTTTATTTTTTTCAAAAATTCTTGTGAGAAAAATATGCTTATAAATGTATGCAAAATTGCTTATAAAAAATCTGCAGATTCTTGGGATATAAATAGATTACCAAAAGTCACAAGTGAAACAATACAACTGTTGAACGCATACATGTCTATTTATTCAAGCAGACACGTCGATTGGTTTCAAACGAAGCGACACAACTATTCGGATAACCTTTTCAATCCGAATAGATTCAATGAATCACACCTTTTGGCAATAATTTTTCATTCATCCGAAAATATCTATAATATTTCCAACATTAAGGGGATAATAATGACAAATAAAAGATGGTTTCGTGCATCCTCCATCCTGGGAAGATGAGAGAAGAAGCAAACGAAGACGGGATTGTCATAATACGATGAGAGAGAGAAGAAACATTGATAATTGGGATTGTCATAATACGATGTAGCATTTTTTTTTTTTTTTTTCTTTATGGTCGCTACATCGCTACCCACAATATATCATGTCATTTTCTATTTATAGAAACAAAATTATCAAACATAATCTGAAATTCCAATCAGATGCTAATTCTTCTGTCCTCAATATAATTTCTTTGTTTTGAACGTTCTAAAATAGTACTCTAATTTCTAAATTCACACTTTAAAATAATAACACACAATAAATATTCGACAATCACTTTTAACTTAATTAGAAAATAATAATTTTTTTATTTTATCGATTCGATTCTCATCTAGAAAACGAAATCATAAGTCAAAGTAAAGGGTAAAAGTCGAAACGCCGCAGGAGTATCATTTAAAATTTCTCTTATTTTCCTTCAAAAAAATATATTCTCTTCTTCAAAAATCAAATCAAATTGTTGTAAAATATATAACTTCAAAGATTTAATATGATCGGAAAAGTCAAACCGGCTAATTATTATGGGGAGAGGGAGTAACGTAGCAGATGTGGTTCATTGTTGCATTTACATGGTCATGGACTCATGTGGCAGGACTTCATTTAATTTTGTCACACTGTTTAGATATATAATAATAATATTTTCTTAAATTGCTTTAAAAATCCACTTAAAGATATGGGGATAAGCCATCTGAAAAAAATATGCACCAAATCTTCAAAATTATTAGCTGAAGTGTGAACATTTTTTTCCATCACAATTTGACTTTGGAAAAAGAATTGCATCTTGAACTATATATTTTTCAGACCACATGCTATATTGACAAGCTAATTATTTTATGAATTGATAAACTTTCTTTTGAGTATATATTAGATAGAGATATTGTCTAAATTCAATAACAAAGTTAGTATTTGCTAAAACTAACAGTAGTTATAGGGAGAGAAAATATAAAAAATTCATTTCACCAAAATTACTTTACAGATGCAGCTGGGTTACACTTTTATACAAGTGGAGAGTAAATGACAACTGTAAATGATAATAGCAACTTTACTCTAACTGACAACTCTAAGCTATTAACACTTTTAATTAATATCATAACAATATTAATCCTTTTATTGTATTTGAAAGAATTATAGCACGGATATTTACCAAAAATTTTGCAAAGTAAGATTGTGATTGCAAATGTGGTCACATTCACAATAACATGCATCGAATTTTGAAAACAAAAAAGACACACGAAATAAAAATTGTCTACAAGCCAACAGGCTTGTAGATGTGCCAATATGGCAAAACTTTCCGCAAGTAAAAATTGTTTGATTCCGTATACAAAAATACTAAAAACCAACTAGTAGAAACTCAACGAAAAACTCCTATCTAGAGTATATCGATCTATGTAATTCAACTCATCTAACAATAGACATATGTGGACTTCGTTAATCACAATACTAAAAAACAATGGATGAAAAGCTAACAAACACAATCTGCGGGGCTGAATGTGATCTCGAGATGTAGTCACATTCGAGATCGTATTCGGGCGATTCGAGACTCCTTGTGCTTGAATGATTCTTAACCCTCTCAAGACTCTTGTAACTCTTGTGTATTTCTTGTGTATTGATTATGCACGTCCTCTTCCCTTTATATAGTCGTCCAAACCCTTCAAGAGACCTAATACACAAGGAAAAAAGATATATACAAATATATGACAAGTAAATCACTTATGTTAGGAAACAAGATAACTATCCAAGAGTCCGAATATATCAATACCATATCAATATGATTTCTTTCCAAATCTAAAAGGTCATAATCATACCATAAGTCTAAAAAGCAAAACAAATCAAAATCCAATCTTTATAATTAGGAAATTATTTTAGGCGATAAAAAAATCGCCCTAACAATCTCCCCCTTTTTGCCTTTCTCGGACAAAACACTTATCAAGCACAAAACAAACAAACTCCCTAAGTATAACAACTCCTCCCGAATATCATCTTTGAGAAATAAAAACTAAAACATATGCGATCACATTTCAGGTCACATTTATAACTGCATCAAAAAATAACATACGAGAGTTTATCAAGTTATCAACAGACAAAACAGGTAAACCTAGCAGAAGAGTAGTTTTAGTACATCCCATTAAAAATTATAAAGTTCATCGGTGGACACATTCGTGTCCATCTCCCATCAAAATCAAATCAAGGCCTTCATCACCTTCATTCTGTCCGATCGGTGGTGCAAAGAAGACCATCTTGGGGTCTGCAATCGGTTCAAATTAGAGCATCGATCTGGGCGTCTCGGTATCCATAACTCCCCCTTGAGCAGTTTTTGGTCCAGCTGTATGCTCTCCCCCTTTTTGGCCAGAAATAAAGCCAAGGATATGTTGCAATTGAGACCGAAGAGCAGTGAAGTGAGCAATCTGTTGCTCAAAAGCAAGAACCAACCTGTAAAAAGCAATAGAAACAGTGCAGAGAGAATGTTAGAGAAAATGGGAGCGGGAATGTGGCCAACATCGGAACCACATCCGGGGCCACATCTCGGACAAACCCTGGGACAGGGTATCGATGAGCGGAGAAGCGACTAAGGTCGGAGTCATAGGAGCGGTAGAGCATCTCCGCATAATATACGAGGGGCGATCAACAATGCAATTTTGGGAACCGAGCGGGGCTCGGGACACATGAAAGACCCCGTGCTGGTTCGTAAAGTGATCACTCTTCTTTGTCTCAAATCCTTGTGATACCAGGGATTTTATAGATAAGGCCGGGAATGGCGGGGACCACTCTTAGATTCATTGGTAGCAAAGAATGTGACCTCCTCGAAAGCTAATTTCCCAAAGTTAAACGGTAGCCCTTTTCCCAATTTGGTGTAGAAATCGTGCATGCGTCCTTGTGACAATGGAGTTATTCTTCAAGGGAGACCAGTTGACACAACATATCTTATGCAAAAACCCATAGAAGGACGTAAGGCGGGAGGAACAAGCTTTTGGGATGGGCAGGCCAATCTTGCATATGTCCACCAAAGAGAAAATGGGCCATTTCATTGTAATCGAGGGCACCTCACTTTCCTCAAAATCGGGCATGTCAAAGAACGATTAATGACCAGGGATCAACTCGTATCTCTTATTGCGAACAAAAACTTTGCCAAACTTAAGAGAACGACAAACAACTATTCTTGTAGACATGTTGGCATAAAACTCACGCACCACGAGCCAATATAAGGTAGAGCAATGTCAATCGTGGTTAACAAATTGCGTTCTTCAAAAAATCGATTCAAGTTACACTTTTCAAAGTGTTCATAATCTCGATTTTTCTCATCAATAAATGAAGGGGAAATTAAAGCATGAAACCTGGAAGTCGCAAAGATCATCACGTGTAAAATTGCTCGAGTGAGGATGTTCAATATCAAACTCGAGTCGGATGTGTCGCTTCGGATGACATCAAATCCTCCTCTACATCTGCAGCAGCGTTCTCCTTCCGTTCTTGACCATCATTTCATCGCCCACTTCATCTACCATGGCCTCAAGACCAATCTCGGGATCTGGTTCTTTTGAAGCATCAAAATCCTCGTCATTTGAGTCATCGAACTCAGAACTCGACTCAGCTGCAATGGCTGTTGGCTGAGATGTGGTCACATCATTGGCCACACCTTTTCCCTTTATTGCTTTCTGAACCATCTGTGTCAAAGGAACATCATCATCACTATCTTTGGGCACATCCTGCATATTTTCTCTGGACTGAACAACAAATTGGTTCATATTATCGTCAGAGTCACTGAAGGACACGTGGGGAATAGGCAAATCATCTCCCCTTTTTCGAAGTACCCTCTAAACCAGTCTTGTGCTTCTTAGGTGAAACTTCAGGGGTAGAACTAGAATCTTCGAAGTCCTCTGGGGAGTATCCTCGGAGCCTTTTCGAACGACGTACATTAGGGTTTCCCAAAGGTCTATGAACAGTCACGAATTACCTCAATATTCGGAGGATTTCGACATCTATTTCATTATCCTTCTCCTCGAAGAACATAGGCAAAGGCCTCGTCTTGAAATGGAACTAGGATGATAGCAGTCGGAGTCGTACTAGGAGGGGATGAGTGTACAGTTGGAGAGGATTCTAAACCTGGTCCTGTGGTTGGAGCAAATAGGAGATGCGATCCCGGATGTAGGGACATCTTCAACCCCGAGATGCGGGGGTATCTTGAACGAACTCGGGCAGAGATTTTTGGAGACGGAGGAGGGATGATTTCGCAATGACCTCTGTGGGAGTGGAGGAAATAGTTGAAACAATATCGGTGGTATCTAACTCTCGAATCGGAGAAGAAGATGGATCTTTGGCGACGGAGATGCGATGTCGAGATGGGGTTCCATCTCTGACAAAGATTCTCAACAAGACGCTCTACCATGGACTTGTCGGACTTCGGGCTTTCGGGTTGTGCGAGGAGGATGAATATTTCTTTCGGGACTTCCAAACAGGGTTCTTAATGGAGGAAACAAATCGAGCCATGGTGATGGAGAAGAGCCTTGAACTCGAAAAAGAATCTCAACCACACAAGAACTTCAAAATTGTGAGAGAAAGTGGGAGAAGTGTACTCAAGTGCCTGCAAGTAAATTGTGTTAGGAAATTTATTGTTTAGATTTTGATGAATGCCATGTAAAACTTAGAATAGAAAGTTGGCACCCCAATTCTTGGCCAAAATGTATTGTAATAAATAGAGTTGGCCAAGCCGAGTTAAGTCGCCTACGCCCTATCATGCAAGAAGACAATCAAGACTAAAAGGGAGACTCATTTGGGAGACAATGAGTATGGCAAATAAGAGTAGACGGAACTCTCTCAAGAAGCGGCTGGTGAGCTGCAATGAGTGGAGTATCGGTCAATTCAACTCAAGAAAAGCCAAGTCTCAAGTTGAAGTGACAAAGAGTCATCTAATGATTGGAAGTGACTCTAAGTCACCTGGGAAAGCAAAGAAATGCGGTCAAGTCGAGATAATCAGAAAAGATCCGTTGCACGAAAATCAAGAGAATTACTTAAACAAGTAATATCTCCATACCACCTTTCTCGAGTGCTCATCCCGAAGCGTGCAAATGGAATGAACCAATGGGAAGCACTACACCGTGTCGAACTCGAAAAGGTGAAAGAACAATTCATACGAGGAAATGGCAATTCCAAAGACTCGCAACAAGACAAGCCAACGATCGCAAGTGACTTTCAAAAATAAGCCTATCTCTTCAACGGGCAAATTTTTGAAAGATCACTATAAAAGGCCGAGGAATTTAAATTGAGAAGAAGGAGAGACACAAGTGACACAAGAGATAGATCTCAACCAAAAACGGTCAAGCAAGTATTAGAAAATCTGAAATATTCTCAATCCTCAAGCCTACACTACGAAGGACATCAATCCAACACTCACATGTGAAGGAAAGATAACTTCAATCGGTTGAAGAGGAAAATACTGAAAATAAAGGGGTCTACAAATCCACGAAGGATTGTAAGAAGGTTCAAGGTCGAACCAAGTCTTAAGCTTTTGAAGGGCTTCGTGATCAAATCCAAAGAGCTTGAGCAAGTGAGTCAGTAGTAGCAAGGCAAATTGCCTGTGAAGCGCTAAGTCGTCGAGAAGCCACCGAGTGATCAAGGCGTCTCAGACCGAGTCCCAAAGGATCAAGTCACCGTTTGTGATCAAGACTTGTATCCGGACTGTTACCACTTTGTATACTTGATCATTACTTAGTGGATTCCTCCAGAGTTGGAGAAGAGAGGAGTAGAAGAATTACCCCATCTTCAACCTCTATAAAAATTTTATTGTGTCATTTACATTTCAAAGACTTTAATTCCCGCACTTTTAACTCGCTTATATCTTGATAAATTTGCTATCCACTTGATAATTTATAAGTACTAAACCAAGCACTAAATTCTTGCTTAATCAAACTTAAGGGTGTTAAGTCTTCCAATAAAACAAAACCACATCTAGTTAATTTAGAGCCAACAACGAAAGTTATTCCATCAACGGCTCGGTTGAGTCTGTTGAGAGATTAACTCTACTTGAGTGACTAAATTGACTGTCCATCAAGGACACAAATTGTGTAGTATCAACTCGTATATTTAAAAGGACTAAATCGAAAATTTGGTAAGGTTTATTCAACCCCCTTCTAAACCTTACACTTACACCCCTTGGGACCTACAAGTGGTATCGGAGCGGTTGGTTCATTGAACCCTCCGCACCGGTTGAACTAGATCTCCAAACTTTTCAAAGTCTGCTTTAGTACTTAATCTTTCAAAACTCTTTTTATCATTAAAGGTTATTATCATGGAAGCAAATTTGACACGCATCCCTATGTTCACAATTGAAGAATTTGATGATTGGAAAATTCGTATGCGAGCTCATCTATCAACATTACATGATGAGATGTGGATAGTGATAGAAGATGTGCCACTGCAAATCTTAAATGTGAACACAAACAAAGAAGAGTCAGTGCACTGAAGGAGAAGATGATGGTGCTCCCGGACGAGTCATGGTTGAAAAACAAGAACTGAATGGACAAATGATGACAGAAAAAGATATAACCTGGACAATGTAGCCAATGACATCCTTTACAAAACCTTGGACAAAGCCATGTTCAATAAAGTCAAATCATGCAAAACGGCTAAAGAAATGCTGGGACAAGTGACATTAATTTGTGAAGGCTCGAGCAAATCAAAGAAAACAAATTATCGGTGGGTGTGCAGAAATTTGAGAACTTCAAAATGATCTCGGAGAGAACCTGGATCAACTGGATGCTCGGTTCACGAAATCACAAATGAGTCGTCTCGCACTTGGAAAGGAATATACAAAGAAGGAAATGTGTATGAAGATCCTAAAAGTCTTCCAAATGAATGGGAAATGAAGGTCATGGCACCGAGACATTCCATGGACCTATCAAAGACATCCAACCATGAATTATTCTTAGATCTCAAAGCCTACGAGTTTGAGTGAGAAGGATAGACCAGGAAGAGACAATTTGTACCCAAAACAATTTGCTCTAATTGTTAAAGATGGGAAGAGAGCCGAGGTCAAAGAAGTCATTGATCCGGAAGAAATAGCCCGATGGTTAAGAGGTTCAACAAGTTCTTCAATAAGAACTACAAGAGAGGAAAGGGTGAATCTTCCGTAAGACACTCGGCTCCCCTCCAAATCAAGGGAAGATAGGCCAACCAAGAGAAGATCATCAAAAACGTTGAGTATAAAAGGGCGACAATCCAAGAATGGAAAGAGTGATCAAAAGGTGAATATCTATGTTGGAACTGTAGACAACCAGGTCACTATGCCATTGATCGCTCATATCCTGTAGTCAACAAATACGGGAATGAAGAAGAAAGAAAGGTCTTGAGAGAAAGAAGACAAGAAAAGAAAATGGCAATGATGGTCTGCAGAGATCTTTGAAAACAAATAAGTCAAGAGAGACAATGATTGAGAGCAAGCTGAAGCCGACTACTCAAGTGACTCAAGAAGAAGAAGCCCCGATCCGCTTGATGGCCAAAGAACAAGATCAACTCGACCAAGAAGATGAGGTACACTCTAACTCATCAAACTCGGACTCAATGATAGTGACGTGACACACACACTTCATCACCCACTGATCTTTTTGATTCATTAGGCAAAATGATGAAAGATTTTGAACACATTAAATCCTCACACACACTATTGAATGAGGAAAACAACCTGCTCAAGAGTCAAAACTCAAAGTGACTAAGGATCCGAGTACTCTAAGTCAAATAGCTAATGAGAATGAAAGTTTAAAGGCTAAAAATGCTAAATTAATAAGCGAGAAATTGCTGCTATAGAGAAGAGGAGAATGACCTCAAGAATGTTATTGCCTCATTCACTAAGGCATCTAAATCATTGGATGATCTTATTTTGAGTCAAAGAGAATGTGGAGACAAGACAGCCTAGGATTTAATTCCTCTGTGCTATGTCAAACCTCAAAAGTAATTTTGGAAAAAGGATCTTCAAGCCATGAAGAGTCAAACTCTAAATGTTGCACACACATTCACTCCAAAACACTATAACAAGCAAACTGGCCTTGGTTATAAAGGAAAAGGAAAACGACCGAGTTGAGTGCGCTTATTTGAAAGGGCAGTGAGAAGAGATTCAAATGAGTTCCTCAAAGAAACTCCAAACAAAAATTACTCTGTAAAAGGAAGCGAGCTACCAAAACCCCGAAAATCTATAAGAGAAATACATATGATGGGAATGGTAGAAAATATCCAAGCCAAGTGATTGGAATAATGTGAACTATCGGATAGACTTATGGAATATAAGCCCAAATGGCAAAGGCCTAGAACTCAAAGAAAGGCCATTCCAAAAGTACAAGAGCTTTCATCAAGACACATATGCACCTAGGCACTACACTCAAAGACACCACAATTACCCAAGGAAGGCAATTGCTAAAACACATATGCAGCATACGACAAAAGAGACAAACAGTATGAACCTAAAATCCCCAAGCAATTTTCCAGGATTAATTATGATTATGGCACTCGATAGATGGCAACCCCTTAGTCAAATCATTTGGCTATAGGTTGGTTGGATCATCTTACAATTCTAACCCCTCGGGACCCGGACAAGTATGGGTACCTAAAACTTAATTTCTTGATTACGGGTTCAAGGAACAATGAGTGCCAAGGAACCTGGTACATGGATAGTGGTGCATTCCGGACATATGACAGAAATAAGAAAAATCTGTCAAAATTCAAGGAGGTTAAAGGAGCAAAAGTCATATTTGGAGGAAATGAAGCTCTGGTGAAATAAGAGGCATTGGATCCATCAAGAGGAATGGATTAGAAATCACAGATGTTGCATATGTTGAAGGACTCAACTTCAACTTCATCGAGCATCGATCAACTCGTGACAAGGGTTACAATGTTGGATTCAACATGGGTGTATGCCAAATCAAGATCTTGAAACGAATGAAGTTGTCTTTGCAAGGATGTAGGCAGAAAGAATATGTATGTCGTGGATTGGTCAACGCAACACCCAAAGACTTTGTCTACTAGCAAAGAGCACAACCGAATTAAGTTGGTACGGGCACAAAAAGTAGTCACCCGAATTTCAAAACGATTAACAAGCTTGCGAAGTAATCTTGTGGAAGGACTTCCGACTTCGATATACAAGAAGGAAAGTATATGTGATGCATGTCGGAAGGGTAAACAAATCAAATCTTCATTCAAAGAAAAGACATGCCAATCTTCAACAAGAATATTGCATCCGCTTCATATGGATCTGTTTGGCCAAAGGAACCAACAAAGATAAGTGGAAAGAAATACACCTTGGTGGTAGTAGATGACTACTCAAGATATACATGGACAATATTCATGTGTAAGAAGAAAGAAACTCTACAAAAACTACCACAAATTGATGAAGAGGATTCAAAACGAGAAGAGCCAAACCATTATCAAAATAAGATCGGATAGAGGAACCGAGTTTGTCAATGGAATAATAACTCGATATTGTATTGAAAATGGTATTGGTCATGAACTATCGGCAAAGAACTCCACAAAGTGAGAATGGAGTTGCGAGAAAGAAGGAAAGAACCCTCAAAGAAGCGGCAAGGACCATGTTAGGTCACGGGGTTACCAAAGAGATTTTGGGTGAAGCAATCAACACCGCTTGCTACACCCAAAATAGATGTATGATAAACAGACGGTGACAAAGACTCCCTATCGATTTGGTGGAAGAAAACCAAATGTTGCATATTTGAGAATATTTGGATGTAAATGCTTCATCCACAACAATGGCAAAGACAATCTAAAGGCTTTTGATGCTAAAGGCGATGAAGGTATTTTCTTAGGATACTCAAATGAAAGCAAAGCTTACAGTACTCAACAAAAGAACTATGGTTGCGGAAGAATCCATTCATGTAGTATTCGATGAGCCAAATATAAATGGAGAAGACGTTGAAGTGTCACCGATAAGTGAATCATCCAACCATACGAAAGAGTCCCTATCTTTGAAGTCAAGCCGGAATTATCAATTGAGAAGAAGATGAGATAGCTGAATCTCAAAAAACAGCTAGAAAATTTGCGGTAAGTGATTACGAGAGAGTCGACCACAAAGAACACAAATCCGCAAGTCGATCAATCCACTAACTTACTCCAACTTTGATGTAAGATGGCCGAGAGACCATCCACGAACTTGTCATTGGAGATATAAAAGAAGGTATCAAAACAAGATCCAAACTCAACAAGAAGCAATGTTCACATGCTTCATCTCGCAAATAGAGCCCAAAGACGTGTCACAAGCTTTGGACGACACACATTGGATTCAAGCTATGCAAGAAGAGTCAATCGGTTTGAAAGAAATAAAGTATGGGAATTAGTGCAAAGACCCATACATCAAAATGTTATCGCACCAAATGGGTGTTCGAAAATAAGATAAACGAGGAAGGTTACGTGGTAAGAAACAAAGCAAGACTAGTAGCCAAAGGATATTGCCAAGAAGAAGGGATAGATTTTGATGAAACATTTGCTCTGTAGCAAGATTGGAAGCTATAAGGATGTTTCTTGCCTATGCGGCTCACAAGAATTTCATTGTATATCGGATGGATGTAAAAAGTGCATTCCTAAATGGTTTATTAGAAGAAGAAGTGTATGTTGAACAACCTCCAGGATTTGAGCGAGAAGACTCTTGGAGATAAGGTATACAAACTCAAGAAAGCTCTATATGGATTGAAACAGGCACCCTGAGCATGGTATGATACTTTGTCACAATTCCTAACCGAAAATGGATTCACAAAAGGAAAAGTAGATAGAACACTTTTCAGAATTCAAGACAAAAAGAGTATACTACTTGTTCAAATATATGTGGATGACATCATTTTTGGATCCACAAACAAAGAGTCATGTGAAAAATTTTCAAACCTCATGCAAAGTAAATTTGAAATGAGCATGATGGGAGAGAGCGACATTCTTCCTTGGACTCCAAGTGAAACAAAATGAAGGATGGAACATTCATAAGTCAAACAAAATACACCGAGATTTAATGAAGAAGTTTGGTATGGAGGAGAAGTCTTCTAAAAATACCAATGAATACATCACCAAAATGGACATGGATGCGGATGGCAAGCACAGTAGATCAAACAAGATCTGAGCACTTATTGGATCATTGCTCTATCTCACAAAGAAGCGGGCCGGACATCACCTTTCTTTGTAGGTGTATGTGCAAGATTTCAATCTGCTCCAAAACAAAGCCATATGACAAAGACTAAGAGAATACTTGAGATACTTGAAAGGAAGCCAAGAAGTAGGCCTATGGTATCCAAAGGAAGGTGGATTCAAGCTAATTGGCTATTCGATTCTCGACTATCTTTGGATGCGAGTGGACAGAAGAGCACTTCGGCACATGTCAAATGCTAGAAACAGTGATTTCTGGTTTAGCAAGAAGCAAAATTCAATAGCCACCTCTACACGCGGAATACATAGGCTGCGGGGCAAACAAGTTGTGCCCAAGTCCTATGGATGAGACAAAGAATCGAGAGACTATGAAGTTGAGGAAAAAGAAATTCCAATCATGTGTGATAACACAAGTGCAATTGCCATTACTCAAAATCTGTGTTGCACTCAAGAACAAAGCATATCGATGTCGATATCACTTCATAAGAGATCACGTTGAAAAAAGGACATCATCTTGGAATATATCTCAATCGATAAACAATTGGTGACATCTTCACAAAACCATTATGTGAGTCAAGATTTGAAGAACTCAAGCATGAGTTGGGGTTAATTGAACTGAGCTAACACTCGGAAGAATCAAAGAAAAGAAATGGAAAAGAAAAGGAGGTGAAAAAGAGTCGAACACGTAAATCATTTCTCGATAAATCACCAGATCGGAAAAGACAACTACACCGAATCACCGATAAATGAGTCACTAAGAGAACTCGTGAGAAGTAGAGTTAAATCGGCTAAAGGATAAGTTTGAGTCACTTATGAGCAAAGTGACAAAAACGCAATCGTTTTGACAAAGCGGGAATGTTTTAAGGAATACGTCGGATAATGATGATGTGTACGGACATAAAGCCGCACACCAAGCTTATGATTGGATATAAATGTTTGCCGCATTAAATACGAGACATTAAATGCTAAATAGGCGTGCAAAATCTAAGCCGTTGATTTCGATCACATTTCAAAACCATCCGCACGTCCTTTCATAAACCATATTTAAACCATTTTCGTCCGTTTCTCTCTCACACTTCCAAAACTCGTTCATTTCTTTCTCTCAAAAGCAAAGGCAAAAATTCTCTCGAAACCCTTTCTATATTCAAATCAATCTCTCGAGTTTTTCTTTGATAAAATCCTGCAAAATGGCACCAACGTATGATTTCACCAAGTTAGGAAAGCAAATCCACACCGGTCAACTGTGGATTTCGACGGAATGGTGAAACAGGGTCCGACGACACCCTAGTGAAGAAAATCGCTGAGAAATTGGAAAAGACCGGGCTAAAACCGTTTCGACGTTAGAATATCCGATGACCTATGTGGAGGAGGTCGCACGTTCTACGTGAATGCCGAGATTCACAATGAAGGAATAAAGTCATCTCTTCACGGAAAGCGGTGACTATCTCTCGCCAAGTATTTGGTGACCATTGCTCACTACCAGGCGAAGGAGCATCGAGAGATTAATGAAGCTGATGTAAACCTGGCTGATGCTTGGAAAGAAATAGCCAAGCCCGACTATCTTTGATAAAATAGTGTACACAAACAAACAAGAGATGCTGAAGGAGGATTATCACAAGCTCTTGGACATAGTTGCCAAATGTATCGACATCAAATTTGGCGGCTTTGACCAACTATCAAAGGCAAAGCGATTGTAATGGCTGCAATCATCGCAGAAAAGAGAATAAATCTGGCCGAGTTTGTCTCTGCAGACTCTGCGAACGTGGGAACAAATCCTTCAAGGAAGATGGCACATTTGGAGGATCCCTAGGATATGGCCTAGTGATTGGCCGACTGATGGAGGTGAAAGGAGTCCCTCTTAGACATGGGAAAGCATTCCATGTTAACAAGAGGATGTTCGAGCAAACCTCTCTCGCACGCAAGAGAGCCTACGCCAAGAGAGCTGACACGAGTGAGGGGGAATCGCTAACCCGAAGATACAGATTGTTTCCTCTCCACCCAAGAAAAGAAAGCTGCTCCTGCAGCTACTAAGAAGACTGTTGCCCCCGCAAAAAAGAAAGTCAAACATGCTCCCCGCCCCTGCAGCAGTCACTGCCCCTGCAGCCCGTGTCTCCTCCGCCCTGCGCAGCAGCGGTCGAGAAGGACTTACATATACCTTCTCCGATCGTCAAAAGGAGGAGAATCGACAAGCCAAGACGGCCACTCCTCGAAAAGACACCAGACACGCCCCCGCCGCCCAAGACTCGAGATGACACTATTTCAACCGAAATTCCTCCGTACAAACAAGGAGAAGAAGACGAATTATCAAGCACTCCGAGCTTGAGAAACCGGCCGAGTCGCCCACTCACCGGAGCAGATATCACGGGAGATCGGCCGGGAGAAGTAGAGTCTCCGGATGTAGTTGATGAAACAGCCAAGTCTCTGAAAGCGATCAGCAGAGGCAACTCAAGACACAAACGTAGTTCACACAAAAAACACAAGAAGAAATCTAGAGCGGATAGTGATGTGATGATCCTATCTCCACCTTACCCACATCCAAAATCGTCTGCGTGAGTGGAGGAAATGGAAGTTGAGTAAATCAAGGAACAGTTCCAACGGCCTGAGTTTATAGAAGAAGAAGAGAACTGTTAAACTTCCTTGACTAACCACTGCTGTGCTCCCAAAGATGATGAAGACAATCGCACGACATCCTGCAGATCTACAAGGACAAGGAGAAAGAAAAGCAAGCGAGAGGAAGCCGAGGCACGTGAGAAGGCCAAAGATCCGCCCTATCTCCGCACCACGTAACACACACATCCTCTCCTCGATGTCTTCTCTCGGCGATGATGAGGATCCGGAGAATGTTGTCTTTGCCACGCGAAAGAGTTGCAAATGCAGCAAGCATTGCACGAATCGAGAATCCTTCACGAGCAAGGATCGATGGAGGGACCAGGAGAGTCCTCGAACACAAACCGAAATTGATCCAATGGGAGTGGTTCAAAGAAATTGCCACAACGTTGTTGCCGCCACCACTTCCCCACTCACTCGGAAGAAGCGATAAGGGACTTGGCGATGAAACGGGATAGTGGGGACCCCAACGAGCCAACCCCTATTGAAGGTGTTTTACCACCCGCCCAACGGGTGAACGTTCAATCGAAACAGTAGGGAGCTTGGAGATGAGTGACCCCATTCCAAGTCACTCACGGTGGTGCGCCACCGAGGGGAAACTCCTCCATCGCAGCAGAAGGTCGATTCCTAAAGGAACTTCACGCGCACCGCTCATCATCGAACAAATCCCGGTGGGCGGTGATGAATCCTTTATAGAATCTTTTCCTTTTTCCCTGGGAGGTACCCGACCTCCATGAAGAGTCGAAGAACGAGCGCGCACGCTATCACGACATCAGCTCCGTCTTTTCATCGTGCACCATTGTTCCGGTGATTATGATTTTGATGTTTGCATGGCCATCACCGCAACGGAAGAATCACCAAGTCCGCGAAGTGTTCAAGGCATTATTCACGAGATTGAACGGATGGAGAGGCATCGAGCCTCTATGGACATGCGACGGACTACGAGATGCCAATCTCACCGATTTAAGAGGCATAACAATCCGGATCGAGGAATGGTGGCAACAAAGAAGAAAACAATGCGTGTGGAACAAGTTAGATACTTCAGACATTGTTCAACAAGTCTGGTATGGAGAGCTGAAAATGCCGATGCAAAAACGAAGTGAGAGAGCATATTGAGCACATGCATGAAGCTCACAATGCCGAGATTAAGGCTGCTGCGTGAGCAAAACAAGAGTGATCTACGACGTTTGGAAGAAACCATGAATACAAAATTCGGCCTTCTCATGGCCGAGATGAAGCGATTTCAAGAGAGTCCAACGCTACTCGATCCGAATTTCGTGTTGCATACTCTGCAGCGGACTCAAGACAAAACTCAACCATCAAGAGCTCGACTTCTTGCTTGCAAGTCTATTTCCAGCGTCCCTCTCTCCTTTGATGATGCCAAAAAGGGGAAGAGGAATACCTAAAGGCGCAAGGGGATCCGAAGTTGAGAAGGAAGGAAGCAAACATGCGAAGGAAAATCACCGAGGAAGTGTTGAGACAAAAGAATGGAAAGCTTGTTGAGGGGGAAGGATCGGCGATGTGACTTTGATGATTGCACAAACCCCCAACAGGTCTGTCCGCACAAATGACATTATCAGCAACAAACTCCCCGTGACTCGCCACTCCAACACTCTGCTATATCTATGGCCGAAAAGAAAGGAGGGATCTCTTTGGTGGGCTTGACCAAGTGGCAAACTTGAAAGTGGCTAGAACTAACGCCGAGTATGCACTAAGAATAGAAGAAGAAAACAAGAGACAAACTCAGCTATGGCGGGAGAGACAGGAAAGATTAAGAAAAGATGAAGCCGCCAGAAAGCATATGAAAAGAAAAGAAGGCAAATGTGACGACGAAAAAAGAAAGAAGAGAAGAAGATCTTTGAACAAGATGAAAGAAGGAGACAAAAGAAGATGAAGTGTTCTTTGTCCAACCCTTCGTGTATTTTATTATGTAAATACATACAAAGTAAGTCTTCTCTCGTAATAAAGCTACAAATTCTTTATTTCTTTGTGTAGACAAATATGTGCTCGACGATACCTTGTAAACAGATTGTGTAAAAGAACAAGAATGATATGATCAATAAAAGGATTGATTCTCACGATACATTCTATGTCAATACACTATCTCAGTATGTATCTTTGCTATTTGCATTTTTGAATGGTTTAAGTTTTGGCATCATCAAAAAGGGGGAAATTGTTAGGAAATTTATTGTTTAGATTTTGATGAATGCCATGTAAAACTTAGAATAGAAAGTTGGCACCCCAATTCTTGTCAAAATGTATTGAAATAAATAGAGTGCCAAGTTGAGTTAAGTCGCTACGCCTAACATGCAAGAAGACAATCAAGACTAAAAGGAGACTCACTTGGGAGACAATCGAGTATGGCAAAGAAGAGTAGACGGGAACTCTATCAAGAAGAAGCGAGATGCGGTGAGTGGAGTATCGATCAATTCAACTCAAGAAAAGCCAAGTCTCAAGTTGAAGTGACAAGAGTCATCTAATGATTGGAAGTCGACTCTAAGTCACCTGGGAAAGCAAAGAAATGCGATCAAGTCGAGATAATCGTAAAAGATCCGTTGCACGAAAATCAAGAGAATTACTTAAACAAGTAATATCTCCATACCACCTTTCTTGGAGTGCTCGATCCCGAGAAGCGTGCAAATGGAATGAACCAATGGGAAGCACTACACCGTGTCGAACTCGAAAGGTGAAAGAACAATTCATACGAGGAAATGGCAATTCCAAAGATCGCAACAAGACAAGCCAACGACGCAAGTGACTTTCAAAAATAAGCCTATCTCTTCAACGGGCAAATTTTTGAAAGATCACTATAAAAGGCCGAGGAATTTAAATTGAGAAGAAGGAGAGACACAAGTGACACAAGAGATAGATCTCAACCAAAAACGGTCAAGCAAGTATTAGAAAATCAAATATTCTCAATCCTCAAGCCTACACTACGAAGGACATCAATCCAACACTCACCTGTGAAGGAAAGATAACTTCAATCGATTGAAGAGGAAAATACTGAAAATAAAGGGGTCTACATCCACGAAGGATTGTAAGAAGGTTCAAGGTCGAACCAAGTCTTAAGCTTTTGGAGGGCTTCGTGATCAAATCCAAAGAGCTTGAGCAAGTGAGTCAGTAGTAGCAAAGGCAAATTTGCCTTGTGAAGAAGAAGCTAAGTCGTCACGAGAGGCCACCGAGTGATCAAGGCGTCTCGGATCGAGTCCCAAAGGATCAAGTCACCGTGTGATCAAGACTTGTATCCGGTATTACCACTTTGTATATCGATCATTACTTAGTGGATTCCTCCAGGAGTTGGAGAAGAGAGGAGTAGAAGAATTACCCCATCTTCGAACCTCTATAAAAATTTTATTGTGTCATTTACATTTCAAAGACTTTAATTCCTGCACTTTTAACTCGCTTATATCTGTTTGATAAATTTGCTATCCACTTGATAATTTATAAGTACTAAACCAAGCACTAAATTCTTGCTTAATCAAACTTAAGGGTGTTAAGTCTTCCAATAAAACAAAACCACAATCGAGTTAATTTAGAGCCAACAAATGAGTTATTCCATCAACAAACAATTGAGTCATTGAGAGATTAACTCTCTTGAGTGACTAAATTGATTGTCCATCAAGGACACAAATTGCAAGATATCAACTCGTATATTTAAAAGGACTAAATCGAAAATTTGGTAAGGTTTATTCAACCCCCTTCTAAACCTTACACTTACACCCCTTGGGACCTACAAATTGGGATTACAAAGAGTCATAATTAGGCACGTAAATCAAGTACAATAGAAAGAGTTTAATTAGGAAATAATTCCTCATGGTACGAAATCGAAAATTAAGGAAAGGAATCAAGTCCAATTAATCCCAAACTCTAGTTCACAAAGTATCCAAATTATGTCAAATTGTGATATGGAAAGTAAGATCACAAAAAGATTTACCCATATCCTCCAAATCGGTTCAACCCACAAAATATATCCATCAAGATTTTCAAGATTTTGAGAAGAGAAAAATATCACTCTCGGATTATATATGGAAACCAAATCTCAAAGAAAGAATCCAAAATCACCATGACATGCAAAATCCTAATATGTCTAATGCGGCAAAAGGAAAAACGCACACAAGAGGTGAAAAGTCTTTGCGGAATGGATATAAGTTCAAATGTCGTCCCCATTTTGAGTCACACATGTACTAGCCGATTCAATGAATCACAATCCGAAATCCCACTTATCAAAATTTTCGAGTTTTCTTCTATTTTTCCGAGTCTCATGAGGGAGTTAACCATCGTGGAGCTTTCACTCAAATGCCAAAGGTAGCTCTTTTTCACATGATCATGCATTTTTAGACAAAAATACACTTAAAGAAATTGGTCACAAGGAATAGCTTCACACAATGGGTTGGTAGCTTTTTCCTAGAAGGCCTCCAAGCATGATCAAGACTTTATTCACAACTCGCCTCTCGGGAAAAATATCATCATCATTTTTTTTTGGAATTATAGAGATCAACTCACACCACTTTCCAAGGAGACAATATATGTGACTAGTTCGAACCATCAATCCACTTTTTGTTGATATGCATGAAAGCTTACAATGCGAGGATGCCTAAAAAATCAAAAAGAAATAGAGGAGAAGAAAAAGATGCAGACTTTTGGATGTCACAGCGGATGTGATGTGCAATGCTGTGACATCTCGTGTAACATTTTAGAGAACACACAAACCGAGAGACTTCCTTAGATTGGAGAATCTCTCAAAATCCAAAGCCTTGGTGAAGATGTCTGCAAGGCTGATTTCGAAGTAGTAATATACTCAATTCGAATTATATTTTCTCAACTAAATCTCGAATAAAGTGATGTCTAATATCTATGTGTTTAGTACGAGAGTGTTGGACGGATTTTTGAAATATCAATCACACTCATATTATCACAATAGACAATCAGTGTTTCACTTTGCAAACCATAGTCCTCAATCATTTGGTTCATCCATAAAAGTTGTGTGCAACAACTCCCAACTGCTACATATTCTGATTCAACAGTCGAAAGAGATACACAATTTTGCTTTTTGCTATACCATGAGACCAAATTATTTCCCAAATAAAAACATCCACCAGTTGTACTTTTTCGATCAACAACATCTCCAAATTGTCGAATCACTAAATCCCACAAGATTAGTGTTAGTGTCTTTTGTGTACCAAATTCCCAAATCAGTAGTGCCCCCTACGTATCGAATAATACGTTTTAAGGTTTTTAAATGAGTAACCTTGGGATCAGATTGATAACCAGCACAAAGACAAACATTGAACATAATATCAGGACGACTGGCAGTCAAGTACAACAAACTTCCTATCATGCTTCTATACAAGGTGTGGTCAACACTTTCAGCCACATCTTCTTTACTCAACTTTTGACTCGACCCCATGGGAGTCTTCGAGTGAGAGGCATTTCAAGATCGAATTTTTTTACAAGATTCTTAGCATACTTGCTTTGTGAGATAAAAATTCCTTCCTTTAATTGTTTTATTTGCAAACCCGGAAGTTACTTAACTCGCCTACCATACTCATTTCATAAGTGGAGGACATGCAAGCAATGATTCCTTTAACAGTTTATCGAAGATGAACCAAAAACAATGTCATCGACATAGATTTGAGCAATCATGATGTCGTGGTTTTTCATTTGAATGAACAAGGTTTTATCAACTTCACTACGTTTAAAGCCAATTTGAAGAAGATACTCAGTTAGCCTACCGTACCAAGCTCTAGGGGCTTGTTTGAGACCATAGAGAGCCTTTTTAAGCTTATACACGTGGTTAGGCTTAAAAGGGTCCTCAAAGCCTTTAGGCATTCAACAAAAGCTTCTTCATCTAGAAATCCGTTTAAGAAAGCACTTTTTACATCCATTTGGTGAAGAGTTAATCCTAAGTAACAAGCAATAGCAAGCAACAAACATATGGACTCAATACAGACTACATGAGCGAAGGTTTCATCGAAATCCACCCCCTCAACCTGTGTGTACCCTTGAGCAACTAAACGAGCTTTGTTGCGAACAATTTTGCCAGATTCATCTGTTTTATTTTTGAAAATCCATTTTGTTCCAATGACATTAACATCCTCCGGCCTAGGGACTAAAAACCACACATCATTTTTGACAAATTGATCAAGTTCCTCTTGCATAGCATGTATCCAAAATTCATCTTTAAGAGCTTCAACAACATTCTTACGTTCAAAGTTGGACACAAACAACATGTTCTCACATTGATACAATCAAGAGACAAGCGGACCATTCTTACCATATCACGATAGTTCACTCTACCTTTCCCTCTTGTTTTAATACCATCGGTAGTGTTACCAATGATCCGAGACGTAGGGTGATTTTTCTCGAATCCTTGTAGGTATGTCACCGCCACGATCCACGATTTGGTTATGCATTTGAGATAGTTGTGGATGGGGCTTCACACATTCTCCATTACATCCGTGCCTACATCCTTCACAAGGCGCTCTCAACAAACTCGAGCAGATCCACATGATCTTCTTCACTCTTTCCCGCAATATCCGAGAGATCATCGGAGACAACATTTACTGATTCCATTATCGTCTTAGTACGAAGATTATAAACTTGATAGGCATGACTATTCGAAGTGTAGCCTAGAAAAAGACACTTGTCACTTTTGGAATCGAATTTACCAAGATTATTACGATCATTAAGAACATAGCACACACACCCAAAAACATGAAAATATTTGAGGTTAGGTTTCTTTCCCATAAGAATTTCATACAGGTCATAGAACATCCAGGCCTCAAATACACATGATTAGCTATATGGCAAAAGTATTTAGCTTGACAAAAATCTTTTAGAAAGTTTTTTAGAACTAAGCATGACATAGGCTACCTCTTGCAATGTACGATTTTTCCTCTCTGCCACTCCATTTTGTTGTGGAGTTTTAGGTGCGGAAAATTCATGAGAAATCCCTTTTCGATCACGTAAAGACAAGAAAGAAGAATTCTCAAATTATTTACCATGGTCCGATCTAATTCGCAACAATTAAATTATACAAGTTACAAACCTTTTTATGCCACTTCTAAAGAAATCAAAAGTTTCGATTTCTCACGTAGAAAATAAGTCCACGTATAACGTAAAAATCATCAACAATCACATAAGAGTACTTTCTACCACCCACACTTTCAATCTCAATAAGACCCATGAGATCATGTGAACTAACTCCAGGACATCTAGTGGTGTGGAAATGTGATGTCATTTGATGCGACACTCTATTTTGTTTACCCTTTGACAACTTTCACATACACCGACACTTTTCATAGACAATTTAGGCAAACCAACAAAGACTTCATATTTCACAAGTTCCATTAGTTTTTATGGCTAACATGGCCAAATTTCGATGCCATAAATCGAGTGTCATTCGTGTGTGCCCTGTGACAAAGTTGCTCATTACAAGATCGATAACGGTTGTCGATGACCTCAAGCCGATGAGGATACAAGTGTTAGATTCATCGAACACTTCACAAGAATTTTTGTTGAACTTTACATAGAGATCATCATCACATAGTTGACTTATCTTTGATGAGATTAGCATTAAGACCAACTACATGAAGCATATTACATAGCTTGGGTAGTACTTCAACGTTTAGCATCCCTTTCCCAACTATCTTCCCTTTGGCTCCACCTCCATAGGTAACATTGCCACCATTATAAACTTCATAGTCATTAAATACTCCAGGTACTGTCATATGTCGTGAGCATCCACTATCGAAGTACCAAGATCCTGCAACCTTAGATCTCAAGGAAGTATAGATAACATGACATTTAACATAAGATTTTTTGACCCCATGCATTTTGAAAAATGATTACGAGGATGTCGTAACATCTGCGATGACATCTCGTCGTCCCGACCTTAAATCCAATTTCGATTTATAACAGAATGATTTAATGTGTCCAGGAGCATGACAATAATGACAAATAAAGTGCGTTTCCGTGGTTTAGACTTCCGGTAAAAATTCCTTTTATTGTTGGAGGAATCGAGGATTCTCCTTGTTCTTTTGCTTTAACAAAAATCGGAGTTTTATAACCAAGGCCGCTTTATCATCACTACCCATGGAAAGAATATCATCCGTTTTGCTTTCCCGTGAGTTAAACTTTTTCATGCTTTCGAGACTCTTCAAGTCTAGAATTTACCTTTTCGAACTCAAGTTCTTTCTTTGTAAGAGAGGCCTCCAACCTGGTAACCACTTCCCTTTGATCATCATTCTCCTTCTTAAGTCGATCATTCTCCTTTTTCAAAGATCTCGTTCACTTTAATCCTTTTCACCATTCCTTATACAGGTTCGCGTATGTGTCTTCCGAGACTTTCATCATCGATTCATCATCCCTGTTCAACATCATCGGGAGCGGTAGAATTAAAACAAAAAAGTTAGAGACAGATAAGAGATCTCATTCTTCGATGTGACCTCGGATGTGATCTTAGAAGATGTGATCACATCTCGGCCACACCTCCGGAGACACCTAAAGGATTTATTTGGAGAGACTTTTGATCTTTCACCAAGGTGGTCGAACCTTGGGTTCTTCCCCGTTCATTCTTTTCACCGTCCGATTCGTTATCACTCAAAGTCACAAATCGGACTCATTCCCCTTTTCATAAGAGTATTAGCACATTGGGCGAAAGATAGTGACCATACCCAAGACATGCCCTACACCTAATGGAGTCAAGAGTTTTAGTGTCGACTTGTTCGATTTATCACCGTAAAAACGTTCTTGATTCTTATCAAAGGTGTTCTTTTAAGGGAACTTGCTTGGCTCGGACTTAAAAGGCTTTGTGAAATTTTGAGACATTTTCGACTTTTGAGTTTAAGGATCCTATCAAACTTTTTCGAGTACATGGCCATATAGTCATCTCCTAGATCGATATTTCAATTTCATTGGTAAGATCAAGAAAATAATTGGTAACTTTAGATTCAAGATGAAAAGGAGACTCAAGTTGAAAAGGAGACTCAATTTGAAAAGCAACTTTTGACCCATACTCTCCATCTGTTGAGCCATATTCATCTCATAGGTTTGAAGAATGCCAAGAAGTTTTTCGAGACTTAAGGCGGACAGATTGTGGGCTTCTTCTATGGATAAAATTTTGATGTTGTGCTTAATGGGAAGAGATCTCATCATTTTGCTCGAAAGATTATCATTGGAGATGGGTTCACCTGTGGGCTTGAGCTTCATTGGCAATATCACATAATTTGGCATTGTAGGTGGCGATATTCTCATCCTCACGCATTCTAAGGTTCTCAAACTTATTGGTAAGCAACCTAAGTTTGGTTTTTCGCACACCAGCGGATCCCTCACAAAGTGACTTTGCAGAGTATCCCAAGCATCTTTGGCAATAGTAAAATTTGCTATAATTTTGAACATATTTTGATCCACAAGTACCAAAGATTGCCATCAATGCCTTTGAGTTATAATTGGACAAAATAATTCATCATTAGTCCAATCAATTTCTCCTTTGTCTTTGTAGTCACCTTCAATATAAATGAGTTTGGAGGTGACCACCTGGTAAGGATTGTACGCCAGGCCCTTTCATCAATTTATTTGATGTAGGCCCGAACTTTGACCTTCCAAATAGAATAATTGGAGCCATCAAGAATGGGGGACGAAAAGTGGGGTTATTTTGAGTATCCATGCTAACAAACACTCGGGATCAACACTTAGTGTCGTCAAAGTGTAGGCTCTAGATGCCAATTGAAAGAATTATAGCACGGATATTTGCCAAACGTTTTGCGAGTAAGGATGTGATTGCGGATGTGGTCACATTCACAATCACATGCAATGGAATTTTGAAAACAAGAATAACATGACACACGAAATAAAAATTGTCTACAAGCCAACAAGCTTGTAGACGTGTCAATATGGCAAAACTTTCCTCTAGTAAAAATTGTTTGATTCCATATATAATAATACTAAAAACCAACTAGTAGAAACTCAACGAAAAACTCCTATCTATAGTATTTCGATCTATGTAATTCAACTCATCCAACAATAGACATGTGTGGATTTCATTAATCACAATACTAAAAACAATGGATGAAAAGCTAACAAACACAATCTGCAGGGCCGAATGTGATCTCGGATGTAGTCACATTCGAGATCGCATTCAGGAAGTTCGACTCCATGTGCTTGAATGATTCTTAACTCTCTCAAGACTCTTGTAACTATTGTGTATTTCTTGTGTATTGATTATGCACGTCTTCTTCCCTTTATATAGTCGTCCAAACCCTTCAAGAGACCTAATACACAAGGAAAGAAGATATATACAAATATATGACAAGTAAATCACTTATGTTAGAAAACAAGATAACTATCCAGGAGTCCTAATATATCAATACCATATCAATATGATTTCTTTCCAAATCTAAAAAGTCATAATCATACCATAAGTCTAGAAAGGCAAAACAATTCAAAATCCAATTTTTATAATTTAGGAAATTATTTTAGGCGATAAAAAAATCGCCCCTAACAAGATTTAGTGTTTTCAATTGACGAACCATAGGAAATGAACAAAATGATCTAAAATATCTTGCGAGCACATCGATTGATTGTGTCTACAATCAAACATATACAATGAATTTTGTCTTGAATCCAATTCTATTTCTTAAAGACCAATTAGATATTGTCTATGATTGATTAAGTGATGAGTAATAACATGCGGATTCGATTAGTAGTCATATTCTTAAGACTCTCATGACCGGATCAAAGATATAGGGTTCGAATCCCATCTCCTCCGACCATAACATCCGACCATAACATGTATTAAAAAATGAGTAATCACATTTGTTTCTCAAGAAGTTTGGTTACGTATATATATATATATATATATATATATTTAAATAAATTGAAATATATAAAAAGAAAGGAAAAGTCCTCGATCACAAGACGATTAAGTAGCAAAGGAAAAACAATGTTAAACTTGAAAAAAAGAAATAACAAAAATAATTTAAAGACGCAATTTAAACGAGGCGTCTATTTCTAGGAGATTCTTGAATGACATTGCCATTTGTATTTTAGCACATGCTCGAGTATCGTCTAGATGGTCCGACGTATCTGTGGAATGTCGGCCCAAGATCCTCGAGCCTCAATTGCCGCCTTCATGAGTGAAAGACAAGCGAGTAGTTGAGGACACTACAAGAAAATTGGGAATTTGGGACGAAATGAAATCATCACTAAAAGTCCCAAAACGTCCCAAAAATGTATTTGAGATGATTATAAAATGTCTCAAGTGTACGCCGCAATATCCCCTGTAAGCCGCTAAAAGTCATTAGAGACGAATCGAATAACGTCTCTAAAGGTTTAGCTTTTGATACGAAATAAAAACGTCACTTATATCATCTAGTTGGCCCTATCTTACATTTTTGTGACGGAAGTTTTCGTCTCTAAAGAGATAATTAGGGACATTTTGACATTTGTCTCAAAAGATAGTATTCGTAACTGAATAATTTCAGAGACATTGTTTTTCGTCCCTAAATAACGTTTTAGCGACATTTTTATTTTCTTTAAATTTAAATGAATAGAGACGATTATTTTCGTCTCTAAAAAAATTCTTTAGTGACAATTTCATATTTGTCTATATATTTACCGTTGGTTCAAGAACATCTATTTCATCCCTAAAGAACTTTTTTTTTGGACTCACCGTGTCCTCTAGTTGTACAGTAAACTTAGTAACAAAGTGCGAAATAAAATGCCCCTAAAAATAAGATATAAACATCAATATAAGTTCATTCATTCAAAAATATAATTTCATTCATTCAAATTAATAGTATCTTGCTTGTAATTGTACTTCAAAATAAAATAACATTGTTTCTGCAAGGAAAAATAATAAGACAACTAAAAAGAGTCTATCAAGGCTCATGCTTGTCAAAATATTCATACTTATCACCTAGAAGACCAAAAAAGAGTCTAAATTCTTTTTCTTTGAGGACTCGATAACACCAATATAATTTTCCTTATTTCCCTTTGCTGATGGACTTGTTTCTAGTGGCCAGTAATCTGCACATGTTACAACAAATCCAACAAGTTGTTATCAAAGAGGAGCACTTATAATTAATTACTTTCCAACACTGAAATTAAAGATCCAAAGAAAGAACAGCTAGCAAAGACTAAATCACTATTTATAATCATTCTGAGAAATATGGACCTGAATGTCAAATATCAAGTGAATATTACAAATGCAATTTGGGGTTTTTATGAGATTATATTGTGTTTGCATAAAAAAGCATTGGGACCAAAAGTGAAAATTGTGAGACTAAATCACAACGCTCCAACTCTTATGCGGCTAATACTACAATGTCAATTTGTTAAAGAGCTTACATATACTTATATGTGTACAAACAAATATGAAAATTTAATCATAAAATTTAAAATGATATACCAAATAAAAAGAAAACAGGATCAATAATTGAAATCAAGCTTGTATATTGTTCAGTTGCTCAATATTTTGGATGTCAATCCCAAACAGCCCCAAACAAAAATACTGGTAATACTAATATAATAGTAATAGTAAAACCAGTGTTCTAAAAACCACTATGCACCAGTTGGGCGGTAGGCTGGGGCCTATCGCCTAGACGAAACCTGGGCGGGGTTAGTTGGGGTCTAATCGGAAAAAAAAACTGTAGGCGGATAAGGGGTATCTAGCGCCTAGGCGGAATTTTTAGAACCGTGAGTAAAACCTGCACTCATGCCAAATGCAAGAAACAACCTATGAACCGATTCACACATAAAGACTTTAAAAATTATTTTATTTTTGGTCCACAGTCAATACCATCTCAATATCCCATCTCCCTCTCAATATCTATTCATTTGCGCCATACAATATCCTCATTTAATGCTTGACAACACCAATTAACAGAAGATTGGCAACAACTTAACTATTCTACTCACAAAATTCACAGTTTTATCACAGTCTGGGTGTTTGATCTTCAGAGCAAAAAGTCAAAGGCTTAGTTACACAATCCAAAAAATGAATAAGCAGATTGAATCATCTCTATGCTTTTTTAGTTCCTTAAACAGGTAATATTTTAGAAGCTTTCTAGATAATTTAGGCCTAATACACGTAAAGTTCAGAAAAATAAAAGATAATTTTAAAAATGATAAAACTCTTTCATTCATTATCTTGAAAAGACATAAAATGTGAAGATACCAAAAATTACATTGGTTTTTGGCATATCAAAAATTTATTAAAGAGAGCCCTGAATAATACATGGCCTCTTATCATATGGTGCAAGTGAAAAGTACTAGTCTATCTATTGAACTAAACACTTGTTTTCATCCTAGTATAAGGCCTTTCAATAACTACATATTCATTATAAACCCTGAAGAGCTTAGAAGAAAAACAGGACACAACAAATAGGAAAATTGATAGATCAAAACTCTTTATAAAAGAAAATAGAACCCTATTCTGGACAAGCAACAAAAATTATATGGAGATATCCTGGCATGTATAAAACAACATCTAGTCATGGTATTTTTCTCTAAAGCAACTTAAACTAATAGAATACATAAAATATTTTGCATTGGTTAAATTCAGATACTGCAGAAAGAGTACTCAGAAAATTCTGTTATAGTTTCCAGAGTATGCAGATTTGAAATATCAATTGTCCCTTAGTTTCTTCAATTTCCAGTTTATCAATTGTCCCTTAGTTTCTTTCGCACATGTTTGACCTTGCAATCATTAGCATCGTGGTTAAGATAAATGGAAGCATCTTTCTAATGTAGCAAAAATTGGTGAGAAGATGTGGTTACTGATTGGTTACTAAATGGAAGCTGTAGGTAGCCAATTTGTTTTAGTTTTCTACGTAGCATTGTTTTTCCATGTTATTTCACTTTTCATAGTCCTCATCTATATTCTTTAAGTAACCCAAAAGATACAGATCAAATTCAAAACAACTCAACGGGGAGAACCAATAAAAAGGACAATGAATCAAAAAGAAAAAAAAATATTATCTGACGTACCTCTGAATCAATTCACACAGTTGGGGCTTTCCCTTATCTTGTGCGTCCTTCTTGCTATCCCTCAACCGTTGAGATAGAAACGTCAATTCTTGGAGCCAGTCTTTTGAGTGACAACTAAGTAACGTCAACCTTGGAGGACTCCGCACCTTTATCATCTAGCTTCTTCATATTTCTCCACTCCTTGTCAAAATTCTCCTTGAGTTTTTCGTCATTCTAAATTGTGCAAATACCAAATAGTCAGGTGAAATGTATTTTCTAAAAGCAGACCAACTAAAATTTAAAATTTAAAGCCACTAAAATAAGCAGAAAAAGTCTCCAAACAATCACAAGTGCAAATAACAGGAATGTTTGAACAAATTTCTAATTCATTCTCGTGTTATTCCTATGCTATATGTGAGTGCAAACATGTGCATAAGGGTGCTTCACAGGCTAGAACTTACATTACAACATTGAGTTTGCAATGACGTGATCTGTTTGGCTACCAGAATATGTGCATTAGCATCCAAATTGAACCCAAAATTCAACAATGAACTCCTGGTATAGCTTGGAGTCATTAGAGTTTGATTCTGAGAGTGCCTAAAGCTATCATCCAGTGCCCAATCCCAACACATTCCACCATGGCCTCAAATATAATCATTTATTCTAGAGGCGAGTGCGAGTAAATAAAATATTAGATCAACACAGGATTGAATAATTAGAGACGGCAAACAAGCTGTAGAAAAATTAACAGACTATCAAAAAATACAAATAAAGAAGATATGGAAACGAAGCAACAATACCTCAAAAGGCGTATTTTCTATACTTCACGGTCTTCTCCTCTGATAACTGTAAGCACACATGTATGATTGCCAAATAAATGGAGCCTCAATTAGTAGCTAAATAAAAGGAAAATTATAGTTGAAATAATACTATTGCTCACCTTGGACTGTTTTCAAGATTTCTATAAAATAGTCCGACAATAATGACGTGAAGTAACAATACATCAAAATGCTATGAATTGGGCATGCAAAAATGGCGCAGATTGTATTGCAGTTCAAGATTATCAAATGCGTCCCAAAAATAACGTCTCAAATTTCCTAATTTGTTGTAGTGGGAGTCACATATCTTGGTCTTTTAAACTTCCAATTGGTTTGCATCAACTTAAAAATCAAAATTAAGAGGATAGCTGGATATTAGAGATGTTGAAGCATGAGTTGAAGTCAAAGTCGTTTCATCACTCTCTTTTAGATCCAAATTTGATTCAATAACATGAGAATAAACCACAATAGCTAGCGAATTATCCTGCGTCGTTGGTGCGGTGTGATCATTTGTAATCGTTTCAACGTACTTCTCTCGAAATGAGACTCGAACTGCAATCGTTTTCATGTATAACCTCATACGGATTGCGAGTAGAGATGTTTTGTTGATGGCGTGAAGCGGTATTTTACCATTACTAGTGATGTTTTATTGATGGACATAAATCCGTCATTGTCCATCCGAACTATCGGCGGTTGGACCAGAGTAAAGGTTTCCCGATGGGAGGTTGGTCCTCAACACTAGGTTGGTCTTCCTCGGCATAGTCCGCCCATCGTTCTTGGCGGAACCTTTGAAACATCAAGATTATCCCCATTCATCCCATCGAGAATGGCAAATCGATTAGAAGAAGCGGGAATATTTGAATTAGCCGTGGTAGAGAATGAGCCAATTCAACAACCTTCGAACCACAACATCCGATCGAACTTGGATAGTCCCATCCGAACCCGAGGGATCCAAGACAAGCTTCTTGGGTTGCATACCAACCACATGACGGGGGTGACCTGGGATTCCGAGAGAAGTCTGCGGCCCTAATAGTCAATTGCCCATCCAAATTTTTTCGACATGAGGCGCCAAATGGCGATGATTTAACAATGACGACAAAAATTCGGGACACGTTAGTAATGGAAGAAAATAAATCCTGAATGACCCATTCGTTCAATCATCATCTTTTTGGGTAAATTAGTACTCAAGTCAACGTTGACGAAACCCGTGCAAAATGTCCCATGGAACCGCTTCAATGTTATATCATCAATTTTGATAGGTGAACCAATAGGCATTCCCCATTAACGCCTCGGGATGTCGATTCTCCCACTTAATCCCAATATCCACACCCAAATCGTCTTTATCGTGGTTGTATTATCGGGATCAAAATTCGGTGTCCAAGGTTGTAAGCGGAAGGAACCCCTGGGACAAGGACTGTGAGTCGTTTACGCCAAACAACATCACGATCCGTAAGCTTATCAAAGCAAATATCACAATACCCTTTGCCAAGAGAAATAATCCGGAAAGGAGAGTCAAGACCGAAGAGCTTTCAATTTATCATGCAACGAGCAAGAGTCGATGTCTTACGACTCTTGACGTAAAGGGTGTGTCCAATCAACAATTGTTCACATAATTGATGTCTAGAGTCATAGATTTCGTCACTAATATGCAAAGAAATAGAGATTACCTTTCTTTGTAGGCATAAGTAGAGAACTGACCGCGACATCATGCATGGAGGCCACAATATTGGATTTTTGTTTTAGCATACCGTTGTAAGACGGACAACATTAAACGATAAAATTTGGGCGTGGGAAGACCTGATTTAGGAGCCCTAGCGTCGAAATATGGCCAAAACCCTAGTCGGAGCGGAAACCCTAAATGAACCATGAGGTTTGCGGTATAAACGAAACAAATTGTATAGTCCGAGAGCCTCCGTGCGTCTGCGAGTGCGTGGGATGAGTAGGGATCGGAATAGTTGGCGATGCCACCGACATGACAAGGACGGCGATTATAGCAAGGGTGGAGAAGAAATTTTAGGGAAGAGAGAATTCTCCAAGTCGCCATGGACACAAGCAGGTGGCGTGAGCGGGATCAATGCCGGGGGGGAAGAAAGACGACTGGAATCTCGATTTCATCTTTTAGAGGCGAAAAAGAGAAGGACTAGGGTGTACACATGTTTTTATTACATATATATATATATATATATATTGATAATGACAATTTTATAAATAATATGCATTTATAATACAAATTATAAAATAAATCTTATTATTAATACAAATTACAATAAAAAAACTCCTATAATAAATAATTTGTTTTTCAAGTATGGGTCGACCCATCCCACCCCATGGGGTGGACGAGACGAATCTGAGTATTCAAGTATCCGCCCCGCCCGCCCATTGCCATCCCTATTTTGGACACATAGGAGACTTACTTGACACGAAATTGTGATTGATTTCACAAATATAACGATAGTAAATGAGGTTGAACAAAAATATTTTGATAATACTTAGTAGTTTAACAATCTATCAAATATTTTATTTGTTCATTTTCGAGAGAAGAATATATCCGGATGCTTAGGGATGACAATGGGCGGGGGAGAGAGGCGGAGTGACCCGTGTTGAATAAAATTTTATTAACTATAATATTTTTACCTTGTATTATATATTATATATTATATATGAAACATATATAAAATATGTTAAACAAAAAAACACTAGGAGAGCGGGTAACCACGGGCGGAGGTGACACCGGACTGTCTCGCTCTGCCACGGTCATGGGATAAAGTGGTTAGGGCGGTGTCAAATTATCATCCTTACAAATGCTATTGGCTTGACTCGTTTAAAATAATTGATTAAATATTTAATAAAATTTGATTAATTATATATAACAGTTAAGGCGAATTACATTAATTATTTTTAAGCTAAAATATTTATAAAAGGCGACCTAAATTTAAATTTATAGATTATAATCAACACACTTGTTTTTTGCTAAAGTTAAATGAATCACGTGTGCATACGTGTTTTTTTTAATAAAATTATATGAATTTTAAATCTCGTGCAATGTTTGTGGTTTTTTATATACAAATTACGTGCAACGCTTGTGCTATTTTCTAAAGTTGTATAAGCTTTTACTTTATATCGGGAGTTACTCCACGTAATTGTGGATTTGTTTTTGTTTTTGTTGAATTTTTTTCATGTCTCGATAGATAATTTGATAAGCCAATGATTTTTTTTTCCATGTTTCGAGAATACGTTAGAATGGGACTCTGTCTTTATTGTCGTCCTATTAATCGAGTTCTTTAAATGATCTATCGGACTATGGAGTGAATAATTTTATGAATGAATATTTGATTCTTTCTTCAATTTGGAATCAATTCATACCAATTCTTTTATTTTTCATATTACAAAAGCACGTGCAACTTATATGTTTTTGGGTTATTGATTTTTTAGTACTTGACCTATAGACATTTTCTTTGATTTGGTACCTAATATTTTCGAGTTACCAATTTAGTACCCATACTTCACATTTTTTAATAAATTGATAACTATTTACTTTTAATGACGAAAATGCCCTCAAACAACATAAGTTATACTCAAAATAAATTTTTGAGTATACTTATTTAAATTATAAAATCAATTAAAATTTTAATTAATTTAATTAATAAAAAGTAAAAAGAAGTTTCTAAAAGTATTAAAGAATTTTGGGAAAAAAATAAAATTAATTACATTTAATTAGTAAATTAATAAACATAAATTAAAATTTAATTAATCGAAAAGGAGAATTAGTTTAGTTAACTAATTTTAATAATTAAAAGAAAATTAAATAATTTAAAAAATAGAATTCAAATAGTAAATAAGAAAATTATAGCAATTATTTTATTAATATATTAATTTTTAATTAGTTTTTAATTGAATTTTAAAAAATGATTAATTTATTTTATTTTATTTTTTACAATTAGGAATTTAATAATTTAATTTAAATAATAATAAATTATTTCTTAATTACATTTATTTTTAAACTTAATAATTCTAATTAAAACATAACTTTTTAACAAAAAATAAACTAAACAAATCTTGGGGGCATTTTCGTCTTTAAAAATTAATAGGTACCAATTTATTAAAAATGTGAAGTATGGGTACTAAATTGGTAACTCGTATATGTCGGTACCATGCAAACTAGCAAAATACCTATAGGTCGGGTATTAAAAATCAATAACCCATGTTTTTACTACGAGATATAACCTCGATAATTTAATACTCGATTAATTAATAATTTCGTTTAAATAATACTTTTGGTCGGTCCCGACTTGGAAACAATAAGTAAAATTAATAATTCACTAATTTAATATCTCGCTAAATTAATAAATATTGCGAGTCTCAATATTATTAATTTATAGAGGTTTAACTTTATAGTTTTCATAAATATACAACGAAATCCTTAAAATCGCGATAAATAAAAATTAACTTTCTCTCATTAGTTTCATGTTATTTCAAATCCACGTACAATTAATTGCAGGTGGTCTAGCCTCACACACACACAGAAAGACAGTGAACAAAACCTAACATTATTAGGTCCTAAACTCTGCATCTAGATCAAGAGCTCCATTATGTCGTACGATGATGATGATAATAATAATAATAGTAACCATACTTATTATTTTTATTATATTATTTTATTCTTTATGTGGTCTAGTTTTGACTTGTTGATTGTGGTGACCAGTGGCATTAATCAATCTTGAGCTGATTCGCTTCATTATGAGGTCTTGTTCATGATAATCTATGAAGCACGATCACGGGACAGTGCGATGCGATGCGGGTGCGAGGATACGACATATTCTAAAATTTTTAGAATACGGGTGCGCCATATATATTTTTATATATAATTATATTTTTATATTATTATAAATACGGACATACTAAGTACAATAAAAAAATTGTGTTTCAACATTAAAACAATAAAATTTCATGAATATTCAAATATAACATTTTTTCTCATTTATAAACATACAAATACAAAAAGTCTGACATAGTATAATTATAAATTTCGTACCTACTAAATTGACAAAATTCAACAATTAATTATCATATTTGCATAATATCATTACAACTTTATTAAAAAATATAGTCAATTTCTTTTTTTTCCCAAAAGTTTTACCCCATAAACTATATTGTACAACATGTTGTGAAAAGAAAAGGACAAGATAGGTGAACCCACTACTCCACCCTCTCAACCCTTCTCTCTCATTTCTTACGTCTGTATATACTTCCATTGTTTCTTTCATTTATAGAGGAAAGAATGAAAATTGAATGGTGAAGACTCAAGATTGAAGTAAATTAAATGTGCATAATTGATTTATGGAAGAGAAAGGATCAACACAAAAATAGGAAACAACATCGCGGTGAGGAGATGGGTGATAAAATCGCGTGATGTTTTTTGCTATTTTGTTCTTCCCATCTATAGATCTACATGAAATTTTGAAGGACACGACTTTTTCATATGTAGATTTACACAAATTCTATAAGGATATAGCTTTGTTCTCTCAGACACGGATGTCGAGTAGTTTTTTCTTTTTTTTTTTTTTTTTAAAAATTTAGACACTTTGTGGATACGTATTTATACGTGTCCAAGACGTATAGGTATCCGGCGTATCCGAGGCACGGATACGTGAACTTGAGAGGGTGTCGATTGCTTCATAGATGATAATTATAATATCTAGAGTGAAGGGATATTTAGGACTCGTTAACTAAGTTTACTCGAATACAAGTGATCCGTTTCACCGTATTCAATATTTACATTCGATCATATAAATGAGCAAATTCTCTAAAAGATCTTGCTAGCACATCTATCTAGTCTATCCGACGATCCGACCATTTTTACCATTACACACACACTTTTAGAATAATCATAATTTTTAATTTTTAAATTTGCATAAAGAAATTATTGAAATTCAAGCATATATTTTATCGAGCATTATTCTCGAAATTCGAGAATCAAGATCGAACGTGCCCATTACTTAGAGGTAAGACTTGATAATTTTAGAACTTAATATTTGAGAGACTAATTTTGGATTTAGGTATTTGGAATTTTAGTACGATTTTTGAAGAAACGTGAATTATTAGGCGATATTGCCATAAATCGTAGAAGTTTAGAGTTTCCTACTAATTATATATATATATATATATTGAAAATTATGGTAGTTTAAGATATTAGTAGATTTTATTTTATTCTATTTTTATACCGAGTTCTTTTGGATTTATAAAATAGAAATAAGAAATTTATTTATTTTATTGGTGATTAGGAAATTACCCAATTACCCCCATAACTCTTGCCCTTAAAATATCCCCAACTATACCACCACTCTTCACTTTTACTAATACTTTGTCTTGTAGGTTAAGATTAGAACTCCAAGGTAACTCCAAGCACTACAACATAAATGACATTAGGCAACACAAATTTTGTAGCACTTTTTACATAAGGTATATATATAACACATGTTTGTAACACTTTTTATATTACAATATTTATGTAACACATTTGTAGCACTTTATCATTATCTAGCGCTTATATGTAACACTTTTAAGTATCACTTTTTTGTTATTTCTTTTTATGTAACGCAAATAGGTATCACTTTATTTAAGAAGCACTCTTGGCAACACTATATTTTATTAATTGTAACACTTTTTAGACTATATTTTAGTAACACAAAATTATATAACTATCATTAAATCATGCCAACGATTTATTTAATTAATTGATGTCACAAAATAGGTGAAGACAAAAAATCATCAAACCTAAATATTGTAGACATCATGTACTCTGTTTTCTTTTTTACTAAAGTTTTACTTTCTTTTTATATAGTATTTTAGTTTTGCTTTTATTTTTTTATTTTTGCGGAGGTAATTAATTCCGTCGTAATCCGATGGAAAATACGCATGTATATATTTTATTATTATTATTTATTTTTTTATTTTTTTACTAACGGAGACCAATTTCATCGTTAACCTTTTTTTTTTACTTTTTTAAAAAAATTACCAATGAAAATTGATGTTGTCGGTAATTACTTAGGAATTTTTTCCGTCGACAAATTATTTTTTATTATTTAATTTTTCTTGTTAGAACTTTTTTTTATCTGTCGGTAAATTAATTTTATATTTTTATATATTTTTGATTTTTACTGATTGAATATTATTTTATATATTTTTGATTTTTTAATTTTTGTGTCCTTTAATATATAACATAATATACTTTTCAAACTATATACTATATTATATAAAATTTGATATATACATTGTATAATATAATTTAATACATATATTATATAATATAATCTTTATTATATAAAATATATTATATATCCATATAATATATATTTTCTATACAATTTTAATATATATGTGTATGTGTATATATAAAATAAAGCAAAAATTGTAATAAGAATCAACTTAGCTTAGTGGCAATTGTCACTTCCACACATAACATGTTGTGGGTTCGAATACTTGTGGCAAAAAAATAGTATTTCTACGAAGTGCTACAAAAAAGTGTTATATAAGATTCATATGTAACACCAGAGGAGTATTTTTCTTTTAAGTGTTACAAATATAAAAAGTGTTACATAAGATTCATATGTAACACTTTAGAAATATTGCTTCAAAGTGTTACCAATAGAGAACTTAATGTAACACTTAGAAAAAGTGTTACAAAAAACTAATAAAAGTTATACCTTAGACAATAGGTAGCACGGGCAAGTGCGGCGCCATAAAAGTGTTGTCTATTATCTATAGTGTTATTTTATGGGCATTAGGTAACATTTTTTGGGTGTTACGTTGTCACGCCCCAAACGTGACGCGACAACGATCAATCACTTAAACAGAAATAAACCCAACATTCTAGAAAACGATGCAACAATCCCAAGTGAAACAAGGTCTACAAAGAGGAAAAACTACAAGTACAACAAGATTACAATTACATCCCAACAACTTAATAGCTTACGGTCGAACTAGGAATAAAGTACACATCATATCACAACTTAAGTGTCAAATGGGTCCTACGCCCTTCAATTACATCCAGAAATTTCAAAGGAAATAAAAGAGTCAACATCGGAAAAATAAAAGAAAATAGTTCAAGAACATAGATAACGATAGGAAATGAGTTCAACGGGTGGAGCTCGAGAGTTCAATCCAAGGCGGGTTCAAACTTCTTCGACAAAATCATCTTCTAGGGTTAGAAAACGGGAGGGGGTGAGACGAAAATCTCGGTGGATGGGGTGATCGTGTGCAAGTGTGGCGATATATATAGTTAATGCGAGAAATTTAGTTGTATGAAAATGCGTGAGAGATGATGCATGAATTCACACACGATCCACAAGCGTCACGAAAAATATATTTATGTAATATACTTATACTGATTTAAGAAAACGATTCGTGGTCATGCGGGCACTATGGTTCAAGCGATCGGAGGATTGCGTGCGGTTTGTAACGCCAATCCTATGCAAGGTAAGTAAGCGGTTGCGTCACGGTTTGTAGCGTCAACTTTATGCAATACAAGTAATACTAACGATTTGCGTCACGGTTTGTAGCGCCAACCAAACGGGTCCGACTAACTCGAGAATCGTGTGGATCGATGCAATTTCCTTCGTTCTTCCTTGTAACTCCCGAGTAAGATGGTCCAAGACCATCACCTTATCGCTCGTGGCATAGACGAAATTCACGGTGGAGCTAGCACGGCTCGGATTTTTCATAATCATGATTATACCTCAAGTACTACGACCCGCTTCCCTTGGACAAACTCCGTCCCTCGGTTGTGGGATTAGGGCGATGGGGCCGGAAGAGTGGAATAGCGGCCGAGCTGCCGGTTCCATCCCCAGCGTATCCATTCCGATTGTGAGCTCGACACACCAAGTTGACTCAAACAGAAAGTAAATACAAATTCGGGTAGTCAACCAGCGATCGAAAGTATTATTGATTCGGGGAAGCGATTCGGGAAAATTTTGAAAATTTGCGAGTAGCAATTATGGCGTTGGTGGAGTTATTTGGATTAGGTGGAACATAAGTCCCATTATAGATTCAAATCGCAAGACGAGGAAGTCGCCCGCGATCGGGTATTAATCGGTCAGCGGTCCGATAAGTCAAGGGGTTTTTGAGAAAATAAAATATTTTAATTAAGAATTGAAGTCAGAGGGTCCAGGGCTGTTTTAGTAAAAGGAAAAAAATTTGAGTTAGGTCCTTGATAAAAAGAAAATTTACAATTTAGCCCGTTTTGTAAAAACCATACTTTTGGGGTTAAAAATTGAATAAATAAATATCCCGACTTTGAAATATTATGAGGTCAATTCCTAAATTCTCAAAATTGTTCAGAGATTCAGGTTTTTGAAGTTTTGAGGTCGAATTTTTATAAAATTCTCATATTGGCCCCAAATTTATTAAAATTGTCATTTCGGGCTCTAAGTCTAAAATAATTAGAACTCACAAACCGGAAGGGCTTTTAATGTAATTCCAGTTGGAAAAAATCACTATGGTTAGTGGGATATTTGTAAAAAAGAAATAAGTTTAGGTCCTTTAACTTTTGAAAATTTCATTTTTGTCCCATTTTGAAATAATTGCCTTTAAAGGCTTTTAGGGTCCAATTGTTATGAAATTTGAACTTTGGGTCAAGATATAATTATGTTATAGTTAAATTAGTATTTTCAGGTGCATGTACTGCATAAGTCCTGGAAATTATATTTTGGTCCTCAAGTTTAATCTTTTACAATTTGGTCTCTTAATTTTTTATAAAATTACTTTCCAAGCTCTAAACACTTGGATTTTTGGAATACAATTAAAATATGTTATTTTCCAGTCCCTTAAGAGTTAAAATTTCAAATTTTAAAATTAGGGTCTGGTCTAGTTTCGAAATTTGCAAAATAGCCCTTAAACTTCTCAAATTTTACAATCTAGTCCTTGGGCTTTTAAAGGTTGATTTTATTTATCTAAAAACTCTTAAAACTTTATTAAAATGTCAAAACATAATTTTTGAACCTGAGTTCAGTCCCAAAAATCAAAAATTACAGAGGGGTCCCTTAAGTTTTATTTTCTTGCAATTAAGTCCACCAACTTTCCATTTTTGCATTTTAAGTCCAAAAGTTGAAATTTAATCAATTATGCTCGACTTGTCCAGGTTATAAATCATTCAAAACATAGATTTCAAGAGTCATACACATACATATCCTTCTCATACAAAATTTCATCAAATATAACAATAAAGTGTGCATGTATGCCCTATTTTTCGATAAATCGCATTTTTGAGCAACACTTGAGAATTTTTCCAACTTGATACAAGAAAATAGCATGCAATACATAATATATATCTCAAGTGCTCAATAACAAAATACTACATGCATATTTTCAATTTAAAACACCTAGAAGGTGAAAGGATTTTTCCACCCACCTTAAAGATCGGTTTGTTGGTGAAAATGGGATAAATATCTCTCGATGAAGGAGTGACTTAGGTCAGCCCCAAGTCAAGGAATATCAAAAATATAGGAGTTATAAGAATGTGGTTAAAAATTTAGGGAAAAGAAGAAGATGGTGAGAAAATTGGAAATACTACACTTTACCTTGTATAGTGAGTAAAATGTGACTAGTAATGGCTTCCAAGTATAAGGTTTTGGTCACCCTTAATGTCAACCACCAAGATCAGCCCGTAAAACTCCAAAAATAAAAATTAAGTGTCAAAATTTGGCAAATAGAAGAGAAGAAGAAAGTGTACTAAAAATTTCATTTCTTACCTTATAGTCCAACTTCTTCACAATTTTTCTTCAAGATGACTAGTCTCTTAACTTCTTCAAAGGTCTTCTAGGTATACCTCAAATTCAAAAATCAAACTTAAATTAGAAGGTGAAAGAGGTGAGCTAGAAGGTATAAGAATAGATTGAAGAAGAAAATTTCTTACCTTGTGTAGAGTATATGGTTCGAATTTTTGAAGAAAATGGGAGATGAATTCTTGAAGTTTTGGTTAAGTGTTAGTGAAGAAGATGAAGAATAGGTAGAGAGATGTAGAAGGATTTTTAGAGAGGTAAGAGGAATTACAAGACTTAGAAGAAATTTGGTGTTGGTGAAATGAAATGGGAAAAATAAAAATTTTGTTTTGTTTTGATTAAATGATAAGTTAGAGTAATAATTGAGGGAATTAGGGAAGAAAGTAATATTTAGGCAACTTTATTAGGGACAATTAGCCAAAATGCTAATTTAGGGGAATTTTTAAATTGGTCTTGTTTGACCAATTGGATGATTGAAATGGTGGGATTAATTTAAGATGTAGGTTTGAATTAATGGTGTAAAAATACACAAGATCAATACACAGGTGTACATGTACAAGAGTTGGGAGATATTTCTACACCAAAAAATACACCAATGCCGTCCCCCTAAGGGTATTTTGGTAATTTCATAATTTGTTTTTGTCCCAAAATTGATGATAATAGATGAATAAATATCAATCTCCAAAATAATTAGTGATTTTCTTGATCACTTATAAGTCTCATGATCACTTAATCTAAATCGAATTCTTAATTCTATAAATTATAAATCCCTAAAATAAATAGTCTCTTAAAATTCTAAGGTGATTAATAAATACACCAATAATAATAATGATGATCAACCAAGTGATCATAAATGCGAATTAAAATTAATAAATGTATGATCACAAATAGAAATTAAAAGAATTAAATGCAAAATATATTTATCATTAATATCTACCGTCAAAGTGACGCGGTAAAATAGTCAAAATAATACAAAGACGATATGAAACAAGTACATGATCGAATAAAAATCGGGGCTTCACATTCTCCCTCCTTAAAAGAATTTGGTCCCCAAATTCTCTCTAGAATAGCTCGGATATTGATTCCTCATGTCTTCTTCCATCTCCCATGTTGCGTCTTCATCTCGGTTGTGGTTCCGCCATACAACTTTAACCATTGGATTCTCTCTGTTCAACCGACATATCTGTTTGGTCAATGATTACGATTGGTTCCTCGGTGTAAGATAAATTTTCCATTAGAGGAGGAGCATCACGAGTAATGATGTGCTCGGGACCTGGTTGATACTTTTTCAATCTCGATACATGGAATACATCGTGCATTCCTGCATCTTTGTCTTGGTAACTCTAATCGGTAGGCCAACTTTCCGATCCTTTGCAAAATCTTGTAAGGTCCAATATATCTCGGACTTAATTTACCTCCTTTCTTTGGATTGATCAATCCTTTTCGTGGCAAGAGTCCGAGAAATACTTTATTTCCTACTTCAAATTCCAAGTCCTTTCTCCTCTTGTCCGCGTAACTCTTTTGGCGCTCTCGAGCTGTCTGCGGATCCGTTCCTTGATCAACTTGACCTTCTCCAGGCTTCCCGAACTAAGTCGACCTTTGGAATTAGGGGTGGGCATCGGGTCGGGTAGTCGGGGTTTCGGTGTCGGGTCGGGTATCCGAAATTGCCGGGTGGCGAATATAGCTACCCACTGAACCGATATTATCGGATACTCGATTATCGGTACCGAAATAACCGGGTACCCGACAATTTGGGTTTCGGAAAACTTTTTTCTTTTAATTAAATTTCCGCTTTTTGAGGTCATTTCTAGCGACTTTTGAGGGAAAAAAATTTTGAATATGGAACTTCATTCCCACCACCATTTGTCTTTGTCTCAACTTTCCTACAAAAAGAATATAAAAAAAAAACTTTGTCCCCAACTTTAACACACATGCACGCCCAAATTTACAAAATACACACACTCCAAGCCACTTTACAACTTTATCACACATGCACGCGCACGTCCATGGCCCTATTCTATTTTCTTTTTTTTTTAAAAAAATTAACGATGCCGATCGGGTATTCGGTACTATTTACACAATCCGAACCCCAATCCGACTTATTAAGTTCGGTTATCGGGTTACCCAAAACCCGAATTTTTTAAAAATATCCGACTCGATCGGTTTTACTGATCACATCGGGTCGAACCCGACTACCCGACCCCGAATACCCACCCCTATTTGGAATCGAGGTGACTTAGTTTTCCTTGAGTCCATTGGTCATCAATCTCCCGGTGTAGAGGGGATCTACACTTTCGTCCATACAAGGCTTCGTAGGTGCCATCCCAATCGTGGATTGATAAGCTGTTATTATAAGCAAACTCGGCCAATGGTAAATACGAATCCCAACTTCCTTGGAAATCTAATGTGCGGGCTCGCAACATGTCTTCCAGGGTTTGAATTGTTCGCTCGGGCCGGCCATCGGTTTGCGGATGTCTTCTTTGTGTTGAAACTTAGCGAGGTACCCAATTCCTCATGTAAGCATTTCCGAATCGGAGACAAACCTCGGGTTTTACATGCGACACTATGTCGATGTCGTGGGCACTCCATGCGGTCGAATGATCTCTGATGTAAATTTGCGCAAGTTTACGCAAGTTGTTGGTTTTTTTCATGGGTAAGAAGTGTGCGATTTCGTGAGTCGGTCTCGACTACCCATATAGCATCATCGCTTCGTCTAGTTCTCGGTAGATCCGTCACGAAGTCCATCGTCATATGTTCCTATTTCCACTCGGGAATTCTCAAAGGTTGTAATAAACCGGATGGTCGTTGGTGTTCTCGCTTTTATTCGTTGACAAGTCAAACATCTCGCAACGAACTCGCTTACTTTGGTTCTTCATGTTCACCCACCGTAAATGTCGTTTCAAGTCCTTATACATCTTGTTTCCTCCGGGTGTATAGTGTATTTCAAGCGGTGTGCTTCTGCTAGAATTCTGCTCCTAATCTGCTTTCGTCACTCGGTACACAAACTCGATTCCGAAATTTGATGATCCCATCTTCATGTACCGAGAATTCGATCCTTCTCTTTTAAGTATCTTCTCTTTCGATCTTTGAAGTTGCACATCCTTGTCTCTTGTCTTTGCTTTGATCTCGTTCGATGAGTCGGGTTTAACATGATATGTTAGCACATGAAATGTGAGTATTGGTCCTTGTCGGATTCCAAGTGCTCAACTCTTCTAATGATTTCCACTCTCGAATCATTAGTCTAGCTAAACTCGCTTTACGCTCGGCGCGTCGGCTACTACGTTAGCTTTCAGGGATGGTATTGAATATCAAAGTGATATTCCTCTAATAGCTCCATCCATATCCGTTGCCTCAAATTGAGATCATTCTCGAGAGAATAGATACTTTAGGCTCTTATGATCCATGTAAACCGTGAATATTGCTCCGTAGAGATTGTGCCTCCATTTCTTTAACGCAAACACTATTCTTTTTGCCAATTCCAAGTCATGCGTTGGGTAATTGGCTTCATACGGCTTGAGTTTCCGTGATGCATAAGCAATGACCTTTCCTTCCTGCATGAGCACTTTGCTCCTAGTCCTTCCTTTGATGCATCACTTTGTGAGGACGAACGTTTTACGTTCCCTTTGGAAGGGCTAAGATGGAGTTGTAGTAAGTCGTTTCTTGATTCTTGGAAACTAGTCGACACTTGTCATTCCACTCAAACTTGACTTGCTTTTGGTTAGTCGAGTGAGTGGTCCCACTATCTTGGAGAAATCCTGGATAAATCTTCGATAATATCCAGCTAGTCTAAGAAACTTTTGATCTCCGTTCTGACTTCGGGTTGTTTCCATTCAACCACTTTGTTTGTACCTTCGTAGGTCTACGGCGATCCCAATCGGATCTATGTGTCCCAAGAATGCGACTTCACTAAGTCAAAATTCGCACTTGCTGAATTTGGCATACAACTTGTGCTCTCGTAGTGTCTCCAAAACAATTTTGGATGACGTTCATGCTCCTCTCTAGACTTAGAGTATACGAGTATGTCATCAATCAATATCACTACGAATTGATCCAAATAAAGTTGAAAGACTCGATGCATCGATCCATAAATGCTTTGCTTGTGCGTTCGTCACACCGAAAGGCATCACTACAAACTCGTAGTGTCCATATCTTGTTTGAAATGCCGTTTTGGAAACGTCTTCTTCACGGATCTTGATTGATAATATTCTTGTTGTAAATCAAACTTGAGTACACCGTCGTTCCTTGAAGTTGATCAAATAGTTAAATCTATCCTCGGGAGGGGATATTTAGTGGTAACATCTAGTCGAGATCGTAAAATAGTCACATCCTTAATGTATCTTATCCGTGATACCTAAACCACAAGTCAAATTCCCTTACTTAAGCTTGTGCGGTACTTGAGAATGAATAACACAAGGGTATTATCATTGATCAATATACTTAGTGATTCCCCTACTATCATTTTCCCAAAGTAATATCATTAGGTGTCTAGATCCCATAATATATCACATCCAAATCATATACTTCTCAATAGATATCCTCATTTTCTTGAGTCTCGCCATACCAGGCATTATAATCTCTAAATCACGGATTTTCTAAATCACCTAACGTCGAAATAGAGGAATATCCGGATATCTTAACACTATAACAGCCCAAAAGAGTTCAAATATTCATCCAAGATTCAACTTAGGTCATCTAGTAGTGGTACCCAATCCAAGGTAGAGGAACCTATCCTGGTCAAACAAAACTAAGGTAGATTAGACGAATGTAAGGAAAAGATAAGGAAGAACAAGAAAAGAATGACTAAGGAAAGTCGGTCAAGAGTCAACTAGGTCAAATCAAGTATGACTATGGATTCTCCAAGTATAAATTTTAACTTAACATAAACATCAATAATACGGTTCTATACCATTATTGAAATTGATTTCACACTTAATCGTCAGGTCGCGGAACTACCCAACACGGTCAGGGTCCTATCTGGGTCAGCTCGGTGTAAGTTTCCATCTTACTAGCCGAGCTCGATACCATAACCATGTCACGCCCCAAACGTGACGCGACGATGATCAATCACTTAAACAAATAAACCCAACATTCTAGAAAATGATGCAACAATCCCAAGTGAAACAAGTGTCAAAGCGGAAAAACTACAAGTACAACAAGATTACAATTACATCCCAACAACTTAATAGCTTACAATCCGAACTAGGAATAAAGTACACATCATATCACGGCAAGTGTCAAATGGGTCCTACGCCCTTCAATTACAATCCGAAATTTCAAAGGAAATAAAAGAGTCCAACATCGAAAAATAAAAGAAAATAGTCCAACAACATAGATAACGATAGGAAATGAGTTCAACGGGCGAAGCTCGAGAGTTCAATCAAGGCGGGTTCGGCTTCTTCGACAAAGTCATCTTCTAAGGTTAGAAAACGGGAGGGGGTGAGACGAGAAATCTCAATGGATAGGGTGATCGTGTGCAAGTGTGGCGATATATATACTTAATGCGAGAAATTTAGTTGTATGAAAATGCGTGAGAGATGATGCATGAATTCACACACATCCACAAGCGTCATGAAAAATATATTTATGTAATATATTTATACGATTTAAGAAAACGATTCGTGGTAACGCAAACACTATGGTTCAAGCAATCGGAGAATTGCGTGCATTTGTAACGCCAATCCTATGCAAGACAAGTAGCGGTTGTGTACGGATTTGTAAGCGTCAACCTATGCAATACAAGGAGCGCTTGCATACGGTTTGTAGCGCCAACCAAATGGGTCCGATTAACTCGAGAATCGTGTGGATCGATGACAATTCCTTCGTTCTTCCTTGTAACTCCCGAGTAAGATGGTCCAAGACCACTGTCACCTTATCGCTCCGTAGGCAAAGACGAAATCCACAATGGAGCTAGCAAGGCTCGGATTTGTCATAATCATGATTATACCTCAAGTACTACGACCCGCTTCCCGGACAAACTCCGTCCCTCGATTCACGGGATTAGGGCGATGGGGCCTGAAGAGTGGAATAGCGGTATTGCCCGGTTCCATCCCCGACGTATCCATTCCGATTGTGAGCTCGACACACCAAGTTGACTCAAACAGAAAGTAAATACAAGTTCGGGTAGTCAACCAGGCGATCAGTATTATTGATTCAGTGGAAGATTCAGAAAATTTTGAAAATTTGCGAGTAGCAATTATGGCGTTAGTGGAGTTATTTGGATGAAGATGATTATCGGGAGGATAAGCAATCTTCGATATATTGAAAGATTAGGTGGAACATAAGTCCCATTATAGATTCAAATCGCAAGACGATGAAGTCGCCCGCGATCGGGTATTAATCGGTCAAGGCGGTCCGATAAGTCGAGGGGTTTTTGAGAAAATAAAATATTTTAATTAAGAATTGAAGTCGAGAGGGTCCAGTTTGTTTTAGTAAAAGGAAAAAAATTTGAGTTAGGTCCTTGATAAAAAGAAAATTTACAATTTAGCCCCGTTTTGTAAAAACCAATACTTTTGGGGTTAAAAATTGAATAAATAAATATCCCGACTTTAAAATATTATGAGGTTAGTTCCAAAATTCTCAAAATTGTTCGAGAGATTCGAGTTTTTAAAGTTTTGAGGTCGAGTTTTTATAAAATTCTCATATTGGCCCCAAATTTGTTAAAATTGTCATTTCGGGCTCTAAGTTTAAAATAATTGGATATTGGGACAAAAGCAGTTTTAAAAAGAAATAAGTTTAGGTCCTTTAACTTTTGAAAATTTCATTTTTGTCCCATTTTAAAATAATTGCCTTTAAGGCTTTTAGGGTCCAATTGTTATGAAATTTGAACTTTGGGTCCAAGATATAATTATGTTATAGTTAAATTAGTATTTTCAGGTGCATGGACTGCATAAGTCCTGGAAATTATATTTTGGTCCTCAAGGTTAATCTTTTACAATTTGGTCCCTCAATTTTTTATAAAATTACTTTACAAGCTCTAAACACTTGGATTTTTGGAATACAATTAAAATATGTTATTTTCCAGTCCCTTAAGAGTTAAAATTTCAAATTTTAAAATTAGGGTCTGGTACAGTTTCAAATTTGCAAAATAGCCCTTAAACTTCTCAAATTTTTCAATCTAGTCCTTGGGCTTTTAAAGGTTGATTTTATTTATCTAAAAACTCTTAAAACTTTATTAAAATGTCAAAAAATAATTTTTGAACCTGAGTTCAGTCCCAAAAATCGAAAATTACAGAGGGGTCCCTTAGTTTTATTTTCTTGCAATGAAGTCCACCAACTTTCCATTTTTGGATTTTAAGTCCAAAAGTTGAAATTTAATCAATTATGCTCGACTTGTCCAGGTTATAAATCATTCAAAACATAGATTTCAAGAGTCATACACATACATATCCTTCTCATACAAAATTTCATCAAATATAACAATAAAGTGTGCATGTATGCCCTATTTTTCGATAAATCGCATTTTTGAGCAACACTTGAGAATTTTTCCAACTTGATACAAGAAAATTGCATGAAATACATAATATATATCTCAAGTGCTCAATAACAAAATACTACATGCATATTTTCAATTTAAAACACCTAGAAGTTGAAAGGATTTTTCCACCCACCTTAAAGATCGGTTTGTTGGTGAAAATGGGATAAATCTCTCTCGATGAAGGAGTGACTTAGGTCAGCCCCTAAGTCAAGGAATATTAAAAATATAGGAGTTATAAGAATGTGGTTAAAAATTTAGGGAAAAGAAGAAGATGGTGAGAAAATTGGAAATACTACACTTTACCTTGTGTAGTGAGTAAAATGTGACTAGTAATGGCTTCCAAGTATAAGGTTTTGATCACCCTTAATGTCAACCACCAAGGTCAGCCCGTAAAACTCCAAAATTGAAAATGGAGTGTCAAAATTTGGCAAATAGAAGAGAAGAATAAAGTGTACTAAAAATTCCATTTCTTACCTTATAGTCCAACTTCTTCACAATTTTTCTTCAAGATGACTAGTCTCTTAAATGTTTCAAAGGTCTTCTAGGTATACCTCAAATTCAAAAATCAAACTTAAATTAGAAGGTGAAAGAGGTGAGCTAGAAGGTATAAGAATAGATTGAAGAAGAAAATTTCTTACCTTGTGTAGTGTATATGGTTTGAATTTTTGAAGAAAATGGGAGATGAATTTTTGAAGTTTTGGTTAAGTGTTAGTGAAGAAGATGAAGAATAGGTAGAGAGATGTAGGAGGATTTTTAGAGAGAGGTAAGAGGAATTATAAGACTTAGAAGAAATTTGGTGTTGGTGAAATGAAATGGGAAGAATAAAAATTTTGTTTTGTTTTGATTAAATGATAAGTTAGAGTAATAATTGAGGGAATTAGGGAAGAAAGTAATATTTAGGCAACTTTATTAGGGACAATTAGCCAAAATGCTAATCTTAGGGGAATTTTAAATTGGTCTTGTTTGACCAATTGGATGATTGAAATGGTGGGATTAATTTAAGATGTAGGTTTGAATTAATGGTGTAAAATACACAAGATGAGTACACAAGGTGTACATGTACAAGAGTTGGGAGATATTTCTACACCAAAAATACACCAATGCCGTCCCCTAAGGGTATTTTGGTAATTTCACAATTTGTTTTTGTCCCAAAATTGATGATAATAGATGAATAAATATCAATCTCCAAAATAATTAGTGATTTTCTTGATCACTTATAAGTCTCATGATCACTTAATCTAAATCGAATTCTTAATTCTATAAATTATAAATCCCTAAAATAAATAGTCTCTTAAAATTCTAAGGTGACTAATAAATACACCAATAATAATAATGATGATCAACCAAGTGATCATAAATGCGAATTAAAATTAATAAATGTATGATCACAAATAGAAATTAAAAGAATTAAATGCAAAATATATTTATCATTAATATCTACCCGTCAAAGTGACGCGGTAAAATAGTCAAAATAATACAAAGACGATACGAAACAAGTACGTGATCGAATAAAAATTGGGGCTTCACAAACGTAATATCATTTATGTTGTAGTGAAGTTTTCATTCAACTTTCAAGTTTTGATTTAATTTTTCCTTTAATAAAAATGAAAGATTTTTGTAGTAAAATCATGCAATATGTTAGTATATGAGTTTATGTTGGTTTTGTGTTAATAAATGAAACAAAATTTTGGACATTTTGGCGTAATTTTTGGTCATAATTGTTTTTTTTAGAAGATGATTTTGTTTCATTAAATCTTATTGAAACTTATCTAACATGTTTGAATATGATGATATATGAATTTTGATGATTATTTTGGTGTTGATCTTGATACATGAAATATTTAAGTTAGTAAAAGTATTTATGGACATTTTAAGTACTTTAGCCTTTTGTGTTGGTGTAGTGCTTAAGTTGATAGTGAAATGGACTACATGACAAATTTGGTGAAGATTCATAGTTTTTAACTTGTAGAAAAATAACAAATTGGAGGGGTAGAGTGAGGAATAATGGACGGCTAATTGGGAGGATTTGAGTGTGTTTTGTGTGTTAATATGAGAGATACTTTGAGATAGTGAATAGTGACAAAATGGAAGCCATGCTTTTGAGTGGAGTAAGTTGTACTCTTTGTCTAGGAGGTATGGGGGAGTCTAAAATTAGGAAGTGTTGTTGGGAGATATTTATAGGATAATGATTGTTGGTGATTAGATGATGGTTGGTGATTACAGAGAAGACTTAACCGATTAAGGATTAAAATATTTAAACATAATTAAATAATTAATTGAATAATAGAATTAGATATTGATTTATTATAATAGTGATAATAATTATGATTAATACCTTATATGGATGAGTTGACTAAGCTTTGACTATTGACTTAGATTATGACAACATAGTTGACTAAGTTTGATTAATTAAGTATTTATTTGATAATTATTTGACTACTTATTAATTTATAAATTATTTATTTATTTAATTATTAATTAATGATTTAATTATTTTTGAAATTATATAATTAATTAATTATCCATTTATTAATTAATTCAAATAATTTATTATTTAATTAATTATTTAGTAATTTAATTAGTTTATTTAAATCATTTAATTTAATTAATTATTTATTATTATTATTTCATTTATATATTAATTAAATAAATATAGAGTCAAATGGACTACTAAATGACTTAAGTGGCATACTACATTAACTAAGGATAGTTAGATTAAGCATTAAATTCGCCTTTCCTAAAATAATATACTCTATGAATATTATAGACCTCACATAAGTTAGTAGCTTGATCGATAACTTGTTGAATTGCCTTGAACCTTTACGATTCATTTGTGTTAGGTGCGGCACAATCGAACTCTTCTCAATCGAAAACATTAGATACTTTTACGTCAAACAAAGGTGGGTAAACATCAAATTTGTAGGCATGTTGTATTGTTACGATAATTTTGGTTAAATTTCCTATCAATGCATGAAATTGAAAGTGACACTACGGTGTCGGCCGACGGACCATATGAATGAAAAGTGCCTTTGGGCCAAATAGAAAGTGCCTTCGGGACGAAAATGGAAAGTACATTCGGATCGAATTTATTATGCAGTATAGATGTATTTCTGTTGTTAGTGTAACTGCTTACATTTTCTACTGAGTGTAAAAACTCACGCCTTCAAACTAATATTATTTTCATGATAGGGTCGAGCAGTAGGGGCCGTGCACATGGAAGTCGCACGTTTCTTACTTATTTTGTTAAAAACTCCAAACATAAATATATATTCCGAACTTGCATTAAGAAGACAATCGTACTCTAATGACTCGTATTTTGGACGTACCAACTATGTTAAACTTTTTAATTTCCGAATTTTGACATGTTGTATATATATCTATGGCGTGTTTTAAAAAAAAAATATTTCAGAATTTCGTAGATTGGTATTATTCCTTTTACACTTCCGCAAATATTTTAAGTGCATATTATTGTTCCACGGTGACAATCTGACTCTAAATGAGTTTGGGGCGTTATAGTCGATAAGCAAGCATATATTGTAAGGCAAGGTACAATTGAATTTTTGCCATGAACTCAGCTGGATTTCTTAAAGTTCAATTGGATAATTTGTGTGTCTAAGATTGATTCACTTAGTAATCTTATAGTTGTTTCTCAAGAATTTTGGAGACTTTCTAAGTACGTTGATGCTACAGTGGAGCTGAACCACAGTGGGGACGATTTTGAGTAGTGCACCAGTCGGATGGGAATTCACTTCGACACCATAAGTTATGATTGAATTCATAACGGTAACGATACTCATTGAAGTTGCACTAACGGCATGATTGGTATGAATGAATGGACTTAAGTTGGAATTGAATGAATTTAGGAATGGAATAACATTAGGAATTGAATAATGTAGTATTACTATTCTTATGATTGGTATGTACAAGGAATGGAGAAATGAATGGATGTCGATTTTTTACTTGATTTAAATATCTTGATTGGTAATTATAAATTAATGATAGTAATTGAGAAAAATAATTTTAAAGTATCAAATTCTCTTAAATAAGATTTTTGAAATAAATTTTATTAAATATGTTATTCGTAAATAGATATAAGATTATTTTAATGTGTGCAAAATAATATATATATATATAGATTTATATCTATGATATCAAAAATATTTTATATAATATTTTTAGGGATGACTACGAAAACACCTCCGAGATTTGGGCTAATTACAAAAAAAATCCGAGATATTTTAAAATTACAAAAATCCCATCGAGGTTTGATTATGTGTTAAATTTAATGGGATGACTATAGTATTTTTATAAATATCGGGGGTTTTGATATTTTTTTGCTTATGAAGGGAAAAATGTAAGATAGAATCAAACCTCAAGGATTTTTGTATTTTAAAAAATCTCCGAGTTTTTATGTAATTATCGCAAACCTCGGGGAATTTTTGTAATTATCTCTATTTTTATAAGAAAATATAGAAAATCAACAAAAGAATTCTATATCAAAATTTTGATTTAACTATTGAATATTGATAGAAATTGACTATGATTTAATAAAATATTAATTATAACTTATATTTAAATTATAAATAATTGTTTTATTTATAACACTACTTTTAGAAAATATAGATTATATCCAACATTTTTAGTCATTTATAGAAAGATAATTTTATTAAAAATAAAATTTAAGTCATTCTTCACGATTGAGAATAGCTAAACCCATGGGGAGATGAGAATGCATGGCCATTCCCTTACTTTTGGGAATAGGGATTCCCATGAAATGATTTTTCTCATTACTAAAGATACCAAGAATGTGAATGAGAATGAAAACAAGGAATCTTTATTCCATTCCTACCTTATTCCCACACCAATCATGCCGTAAATATTTTGAGAATGCTCACTTAGTAATGTAACAGCCTATCAAATATCTTTTGCGCTCGTTTTCGCGGGAAGAATACATCTAGATCAGATGCTATTGGTCTAACTCGTGCAATATAGTTGATTAAAGATTAATTTAGTAAGTTTTTTTTTTTTAATTTAAAAATCAACGTTTTTTTCTCTCTTTTTCTTTTTAAGGAAGCATGAATTTGGTCTTTATTTATATATATGTAGCACAATATAACTTGTGGGAAAATAGGAAATTTAGTCCGATAAATTGACCGTTTCAAACTATTTTCCATTTGTCTACTAAATTACGATTATATATGTATGTAGCACAATATAACGTGTGTACTAAATTACGATTATATATAATATAATAAAATTATATAGTTAATTTTCTTTAAATTGGCTGCACCGACATTTGAACCATTGCATGGTAGCAAAACTGATGTGATAACCTGATTCTACTAGTGCACCTAATACTTAATGTGCTACTCTTGGGCCTCTTTTGGAAAGAGTGAGTGATGGCTTAAAACATGAGTCAAAACAATTTGTTAGGTCACCCTTTGAACCCTATGTGAAATATGTTGGAATTTTGGTTTGGTAAAATGGGTGTTGACCGATTTTTGACCAAATAATTAAGTGGTTTCCATTAGTGAAAAATGAAATTAAATTATTTGTAAAAATTCTACTAAGAGAGTATATAAGAATAGCATTTGGAATTTCTCAAACCAATTACGGGTGAATGACAAATTAATGCTAGAAGTTAGCCACTTAATACTTTTAGAAAATGGTATGAAAAATAAAAAATGTGGGGAAGGAGAAATGCTCCATCCCACATAGGAAAAGGAGGTGAAGTTTGCTCACTGATATATCCCAAGTTGGACTTACGGGTTTAGCCCTGGGGCACCCAGTGTTTTTAAAGGGGTGAGGACCTAAATGCTTGTGGGTTTGGTTAACAAGCACACACACGCTTGTATTTCGCCGCCCGACCGGGCCGGTCGTGGGCTTGGGCTTCAAGGCCCTTATTCTTTTTGGACTATAAACCTTTAAAATAAATAAATAATTAATTTTTAATTAATTAATTAACGTATTCTAACTTCGCACCCATGCGTCCAAGACGAACTTCGTTTGCATCCGAAAGACGGGCGACGACGCGTCGTCGTCAAGTTGAAACTTTGTCATTTTGATTCGCATCCACGCATGGGCCGCGGCGCCGGTCGTGCATCGATCACGGAAGGTGAGCAGTCGCTGTTCGGTAAACATGTCTTTTCGAGCCAAAAGACATGATCTTTCCATACGGGCACCTTGTTGCCTATATAATTCAAACCCCTGCAGATGAAATGACATACGAAAACAGATGAAAACATAAGATTAAAACCGGTCATTTGCAATAGAGCATATTGTTTTCCCCCTGTTCAAAAGCTTGAAAGTTTCATACACTTTGAGTTCACTATAGTTCCTGTTTTAAGTCAAAGTCTTGCTAAACCGGAGTTGTTAAAGTCATTGTATCTTAGGGACGTCGCCGGAACCAAAACACTTTGTATACGGGCGTTTTTCGTCTTGCGGAGACTCAATATAATTCAGCCTCGACTTAGCCTATTTTTCAAAACACATAGCCATATATCTTAAACAAGAAAACCAAATTTTTACCCAACAATCGCAAGGCGAAAATATTCGTTTATGTTCAAGACAAAGGCTTCAATATGATTCACACCGATGGTCGCTCGCTCCTCCTCATGGTGAAAAGCCGCCCAAGTTCTCCTGGCGTCAACTTCAACTACCTTACCACCTTGGGATGTCTCATTTTCTCAAGGAGGACCCCTACCGCTGGCGATGAAGAAATCGACAACAACCGGAGAATCGATGTGGATGCTTGGCATAATAGTGATTTTACGTGTCACAATTATGTTTTGAACGGGCTAGACGACACCCTCTATAATGTCTATAGACGTTCAATACGTCCAAAGAGTTGTGGGACTTTTTAGAGAAGAAGAAAAAAGCGGAAGATGCCGACACAAAGAAATTTATTGTCGGCAAATTTCTCGAGTACAAGATGGTTGACACCAAGATGGTGATCAGCCAAGTTCAAGAGATTCAAATCATACTTCACGACTTAGTGTCTGAAGGGATGATTTTGAATGAGTCTTTCCAAGTGGCTGCAATAATCGAGAAATTGCCGCTATTGTGGAAGGATTTCAAAATTACCTCAAGCACAAGCGCAAAGAGATGGGGCTTGAGGATCGATTGTTCGGCCGGATCGAAGAAGACTACCAAAAATCAGATGTGAAATCCAGTAAGTCTGGAATGGAGGCCAAGGCCAATCTTGCTGAATCGAGCACTAGCAAGAAACGCAAGCACTATGGAAAAGACAAGAGAAAGGCCAAAAAGTTCAAGGGGAATTGCTACAACTGTGGCAAATCGAACAACATGGCAAATGATTGCCGACACCCGAAAAAAAAGGCAATCAAGGTGGCAACCAACAAGCGATGTGATGGAGGACAAGTCGGTTCCAATCGACATGTCGGGCTCGATCTCACCACCGTTGTGTTTGAAGCCAATATAGTGGATAACCCAGGAGTGGTGGATAGATACCGGGGCTACTAGTCACATTTGTGCCGACAAGGAGATGTTCTCCACCTACACTCCGATAAATGGAAGGAAGCTTTTCATGGGAAATTCTTCGACTTCCAACATCGTGGGGCTTGGCAAGGTTGTGCTCAAGATGGCTTCCTAAAATGAGCTTACGCTTGTAGATGTGCTTTGCATGTCCCTGACATCCGCAAGAATTTGGTTTCGGTCCTTTGCTTAGTAAGGTCGGGTTTAGACTAGTGTTTGAGTCCGAGAAGTTTGTAATGACAAAGAATGGTCGCTTTGTCGGCTACCTTGATAAGGGTTTTTGAAAGATGTCCTCAGAATGTCTGTTTTTTCCGCCAAAAGGCGAAGAATAAAACTATCGCTTCGCTTACTTGTTGGATTGTTCTAATTTATGGCATGATAGATTAGGACACGTAAACTTCAACACAATTAAATGGTTAGTGAATCTGGAATTAATACCTACGTTTAAAATCGATTCACAAGACAAATGAGAAATTTGTGTTGAAGCAAAGTCGGCCAAAGCATCAAGCTTTCATTCGAACGAAAGTACCAAACCACTCGAGTTAATTCATACGATGTGTGATTTAAAACTTGTGCAAACTCAAGGTGGGAAAAAGTACTTCATAACGTTTATAGACGATTGCACAAGATATTGCTTCCGTGTATCTTTTGTAAAGCAAAGATGAAGCTTTAGTAGCTTTTAAGACTTATAAGAATGAAGTTGAAAATCAGTTTAATTTGAAAATTAAGATGATTCAAAGTGATAGAGGCAGAGACTATGTCTGCTACGTTTGAAGAATTTTGCTCTGGCGGGTATAATTCATCAAACGATCGCTCCCTACTCACCTCAATCCAATGAAATTACAGAACGCAAAAACCGTACTCTTAAGGAGATGATGAATGCAATGTTATTAAGTTCTGGCTTACCCCAAAACCTGTGGAGGGAAGCCATACTTTCTGCAAACTACATTCTTAATAAGATCCCACGAAAGGTAAAAATAAAACTTCATATGAGTTATGGAAGGGACGTAAACCATCATATAAATACCTTAAAGTGTGGGGGTATTTGGCTAAAGTCGAAGTACCTAAGCCGAAACAAGTTAGAATTGGTCCGAAGAGGATCGATTGTGCTTTCATTGGATATGCTAACAATAGTAGTGTATATCGTTTTTTAGTGCACAAGTCAGCTATTCCTGATATAAATGAATGTATGATCATTGAATCAAGGAATGTTGTATTCTTTCGAGAATATCTTTCCGAATAAAGAAAGGAAAGAAAAAGTTCGAGTAAACGAGTTTATGAAACTACTAGGTTACCGCAGTGATGATAAAGAGGAACCATGACGCAAAAAAAAAGGGCAAAAGTAGCTAAGTCTTTTTGGTACGATTTTCTAAATTATATGTTAGAAAAAGAATCTAGAACTATTCAAGAAGCATTGTCTAGTCCAGAAGCTCCTCTCTGGAAAGAAGCTATCAATAATGAGATAGATTCCATCATGCAAAATCACACTTGGGAGTTAGTTGATCTCCCATCGAGTTGCAAACCTTTGGGATGCAAGTGGATCCTTGAAAAGGAAGTATAAAGCGAGATGGATCTATTGACAAGTATAAAGCCCGTTTGGTAGCTAAACGATTTAGACAAAAGGAGGAATATGACTTTTTCGATACATATTCCCTCGTTATTTAGGATTATGTCCATTCGTGTTCTCATTGCTATTGCAACTTTGCATAACCTCGAGATACATCAAATGGACATTAAGACCGCTTCTTGAATGGTGAACTTGAAGATGAGATCTATATGGAACAACTCGAGGGGTACATTGCACCCGGTCAAGATCGAAAGGTGTTTAAACTTGTTAAATCACTTTATGGACTAAAACAAGCACCTAAGCAATGGCATGAAAAGTTTGACTCGACTATGAAGTTAAACGGTTTCAAGATCAACGAATGTGACAAGTGTGTCTACATTAAAGGTACTACAAATAATTACGTCATAGTATGCTTTTATGTAGATGATATGCTGATTATGGGAAGTAGTCATGATTTAATCGTGAATACTAAGAACATGTTAAAGAAAAACTTTGACATGAAAGATATGGGATTATCTCGATGTTATATTAGGGATTAAAATCTCTAGAACTTGGATGGAATAGTCTTGTCACAATCCCATTATGTCAAAAGCATACTTAGAAAGTTTAATGCTTTTGATAATCCTCCATTAAGACACTGTAGATCTAAGTCTACACTTGGCAAAGAATAGAGGCGAACCGGTTTCTCCGAATATGGAATATGCAAGGTAATTGGCGATCGATGTACTTAACGAATTGTACACGTCCGGACATTGCATATTCAAGTGAGTAAGCTAAGTAGTTCACAAATAACCCGAAATCACGGATCACCGTAAGCCATGACAAGTGGTACTTAGATACTTAAAGTATACCATGAACTATGATATACTTTATACGAGATATCCAACAAGATTAGAAGGATATCTTGTGATGCCAATCGATATCGCACACAAAAGACTCCAAGTCCACAAGTGGATATGTTTTCACAATAAGTGGGGGAGCAGTCTCGTGGAAGTCTTCTAAGCGACGGCGTGCATAGCTCGATCCACTATGGAATCCGAGTTTATTGTTTTAGATAAAGCTGGAGAAGAAGCAGAATGGCTTAGAAACTTCTTAGAGGATATTCCTTGTTGGAATAAGCTTGTGCCTGCAATTATGATACATTGAGATAGTCAATCAACAATTGGAAAGGCACAAAGTAGTATGTATAATGGTAAGTCTAGACATATACGTCGAAAACACAATACAATTAGACAGTTAATTTTGAATGGGGTTATTTCGATTGACTACGTGAAGTCAAAGAAAACCTTGCGATCCGCTTACAAAAGGCATAAATCGAGATCAATTGTATAAATTGATAAGTGGAATGGGTTTAAAATCCACAAACTAAATAATGTTTATAGCGGTGACCCAACCTTGTGTATTGGAGATCCCAAGACCTTGGTTCAACGGGGACAACTAAGTTATGAATGTTCACCGTACACTTGAAAAATGTGTTAGCTCATTCTCGAAACATCCAAGTGAATGAAAACCTGCTAAATGTGGTGAGATTAAGTTTAAGACTTTTAATGATTCCTATACCGAAAGAAGGAGTATGGCAGATACTATTCAATAGGAGATCACCTATATAAACGAGAAGAAATGTTCGCTTCAAAGAAATGCTTGTGAATCTAAGATATGGTCCAGTATCGAAATGGACACAACATGAGAATAACAAGTGTTAGAATTGTTATTGTGTAAGTATTGTTGTCTCGGTTTACATAAACGGTGAGTAGTTTAAGACATCGCGTCACTAAGCGGCTAGTAAATCCGATAGTATTTTACTAAAGAAGGTTTAAAGCCACAAGATACCTATCCCGATGCAATAACATTTCGCCGAGACTTTCAAGCAATCGCATACACGCATGCATTAATTTCATTCATGTGGGGATTGTTGGAATTTTGTTTGCTAAAATGGGTGTTGACCCAATTTTGACCAAATAATTAAGTGGTTTCCATTAGTGAAAAATTGAATTAAATTATTTATAAAAATTCTACTAAGAGAGTAGATGAGAATAACATTTGGAATTTCTCAATACCAATTTCGGAATGAATGAGAAATTAATGCTAGAAGTTAGCCACTTCTTAGAAAATGGTATGGAAAATGGAAAATGTGGGGAAGGAGAAATGCTCCATCCCACATAGAAAAAGGAGGTAAAGTTTGCTCACTGATATATCCCAAGTTGGACTTATGGGTTTGGGCCCATGGGGGGACCCAAGTTTTTAAAGGGGTGAGGACCTACATGCTTGTGGGTTTGGTTCAAAAGCACACACGCACGCGAGCGCCCCGCCGCCCGTCTGCCGCCAGCCGTGGCTTGGGCTTCGGCTTCAATGGACTTATTCTTTTTAAACCAAAAACCTTTAAAATAAATAAATAATTAATTTTTAGTTAATTAATTAACGGATTCTAAGCGGGAAGTGTTCGCATCCCAAAGACGGGCGACGCCGCGACACTGCATCGGTCGTGTGTGAAGACGCAATCGTTTGCATCTTCCCACGGGCGGACACACGGCTCGTCGTCGGGTCGTCGCGTCGATCGAAAGGTCAGTCTTGTTCGTGTAAACATGTCTTTTCGAGCCCAAAGGCATGATCTTTTCATACGGGCACCTTGTTGCCTATATAATTCGAACCCCAAGATGAAATGACATACGAAATAAGACGAAAAACATAAGATTAAACTGGTCATTTGCATTCGAGCATATTGTTTTCCCCTTGTTCAAAAGCTTTAAAGTTTCATACACTTTGAGTTCGCCGTAGTTTCGATTTTTGCAAGTCTTTGCTAAACCGGATTAAAGTCGTTGTATCTTAGGGACGTACGCCAAAACCGTAAGCACTTTGTATACGGGGCATTTTCGTCTTGCAGATCGAATATAATTTAGCCTCGACCTAGCCTATTTTTCCAAGTACATAGCTATCTTAAACAAGAAACCAAATTTTTACCCAACAAAATATGTCGAAAAAGATGATAAAATATGAGAAATTTTTTCAAGATCATTAGACATTGTGGATTAACTTCAACCATTTTTTTCCAAGTAGTTATTACTCTCTCTCTCTCTCTCTCTCTCTCTCTCTCTCTCTCTAATAAGTTGAGAGTAGTTGTTGAAAAGGAGTGGATAAATTCCAAAGAAACCGAATGATATAGGGTTCGAACCTTGGCCAACTCTCTTACAAGAGGGTTAAGCGATATCACTGAAATTTCTGCTCGTGGTGTAGTTATTGCTCTCTTATTGAGTCATTTGATAACTTATTTGACTTTAAGGATTTACTTGTAATTTTTAGTTAAGATGATGTATATTTTTTTGAGCACAAATCTCAGTGAGGAAAGGTGATAGGTGGAAATCAAACCTAGCACATGTATGAGTTTTATAAATGATTCCCAAGATGAATTGCGTTGAAAAAATTAAGAATCTTTTAATTGATAAATCTAGAATTTTATTAAAATGAAATAGAATGTAGAATGCACATTATTGTTAATTTTAGTCTATAATATTCTCAAACCTAAACTTATTTCTCATATGACCTCAAATTTAATTTTATTAAAATGTGACTGCGTTAGCCGACAACCGTTACAATTTGATGTGGCTTAAATTTGATCACGTTTGTTCTTGGGTCGAACTGAAGATTTGGGCCATATAGTTAATAAAACGAATCACCCACATGGTTAGTAGAGAGAATCTGAGGACACTTCGGCCCAAGCCTACATTCTAACGGATTGAAATAGTTTGGCCCAACTCAATCAATTGTGGTGGGTGTGCAAATGATTACGGGAAATTGACATAAATGCCTACTTTTTTGAGCGCAATATCGCGTTTTATCTTTACGGTATTATTTTATCTAAATTTACGCTCCCGCCCCTTTTTTTACACAACAATATCGCTCCAACGAAAATTCCCGAACTTTTTTACGCTTTGTTTCAACATTGTTTCAAACATGTTTCTTTGTTTCAACATTGTTTCTAACATGTTTCAAACATGTTTCTTTTAATAAAAATACGTAAATATTGTATTTAAACATCGAAAACTTCATTGAAACAACAAAGAAACATCGGAATAACATTAAAAAGGAAATAGAAACAACCCGCAGCAACGTGGAAAATATTTAAAACACCACATATATGAAAAGAGCTTAAAAATAGGTAAAAATTGTATTTACACATTGAACACTACATGAAAACAACAAAAAATATTATTAGAACATTAAAAATATTATAGAACAACACCGAAATAATAGAAACAATGTACAAAATAATATATGAATAAAAATAGCATAAAAAATAGGTTAAAGTTATTTTGAAACATCGAAACAACAAAAAACAATATAGAAACAATAAAGAAATAAATTTAAACAACATCGAAACAACTTATATAACATATAAAACAATGCAGAACAAAAAAAAAACGAAAAAAAAAATAAAAATAATCAAAAATATGCGGGAGCGTAACAAAAAATGTACAAAAGGAAAAAATAGGTACAAAAGTAATTGGAGCGTATTGTATAGTAAGTATACAAAAATCAGCGTATTCTATGTAATTTCCCCAATGATTACTGCGTTCAGGCCTAGAGTCATAATACCTAGATCGGTTATGCTTGAGACACATGGATATATAGTCATCGATCCGTGAATGCGTGAACCCACTACCGAACGGAATGTCAAATAGCATTTAGGAACATACTAATACTTTTGATTGTCTAATGACTACGTGCATCAAAAGCATTTTATGGGAATACAACAACGTTTAATTTTTTTAACAAATCAAAATTTAATATTAATTAGCTTAATAAGAAAAATGTATAACACTTTAAACTTGGAGGTCATCAATGTTAATTGTGGCATTGAGCATTAATATTCATGAACTGTGCGAGGATTTATATACGTACATTTGCAGTTACACTACGTAACAAATAAGTTTAATAGATAGATACTATATTTTTCTGGGGGAGGGGATATAATACCGCCTGTGCCTAGGCGAGGGGTTTGGCGTAGACCCCTACCTGTTTATTAACTTCAAAAAAATGATTACATATTGGTAGGAGGGGACTAGACCTGACCTCCAATCACAACGAAAAGTGAAGAAAATCTAAACTAAATCTAACTTAACTTTACATATATTTTATAATCTATAAATTTCCTATCTACAAAGTAAACTATCTATCAATGAAGTAGACTAGCTACTTACTTACTCTGACTGTGGAAATTCCATGTTCATAAATCTATTCTCGTGAACATTCAAATTATCTCCTTGCATCCTAACTTCTTCATTCCTTGTTTTGTAAATTTTTTGTTTTTATGGATTCGACAAAGAACCAAAGTATCTTGCATCTGTAGTAATATATAAATTTGCAATAAAGTCATGGTCAATTGTATAGAAGAATACAATTAATAGAATAAGATACACATATATATAAACTTGTACACGAACCTTGATATTATTTAGTGCAGTCTCATTAGTGGCTGAGGGAGTCCGTAGCGTGTACTCGTGCATAATTCAATTGGTCTTCTTATCATTGGAAGATTTATTGTTGTAATAATAAACCAATGCCTTGCAATATCCAACTTCCTCTCCATTATGTTTGATGGGCTTATCACCGGTGGTGGACTTCCAATATCCATTTGGGGTCTTTCTGTCTATATTCGTGCCATTGCTACTTATTTTCTTTCTCTCAGTAAATATGTACAATTCGTTGTCTTCATTTTCTCCCAGTATATCTGTAGGAAAAAATAGGGAATTTATTGTTAATAACTCTAAAAATGCAAGACTAGGAAGAACAAACATATACATAATATTAATAAGGGATAATAACAAAAACCCACGTATATAAAGATATAAACATGCAGAAATAATTAATAAGCTACCCCGGCAAAAATCGACCACAATAATATTCCAACATAGATGAATAAGAATGAAAACCCTTTTAATGATGATCATCATTAATATTGATTGATGTATTACAAAGAAGCAAGAACCAATTGAACTGGATGCATGTGATAAATCTTTATACGTATATCATCACAGTGAATTAGGACCGTACGTACGTGCAAGAACCAAGAACTCATGAAATGAAACTATATCATCAAGAAATTAAAACAAATATCCATTAGAACTTGATTAATAATGAATTAATCTTACGTACGTACCGACGAGACGGTCCGGGCTGAAATCATACAAGTTAACGGAATAGATCTTGTTGGGGGGTAACGGCTCATTTTTGAGCTTCTTCATCAAGTAATGAACGATAAGTTCTTCATCTTTTGGCTGAAATGCGAATCCCACTGGCAACATCTTCAAGTATTCTTCATCACTCATGGTCTTTTCAATATTTGATGAATTTTGTAGAACAGGAACGTCGTCGTCTATGGGATGATTAATATTAATCATGGCGGGTAGTACTGTGTCATGAATATCATCATGATCAAAAAAGGGATCAAAGGAACTGTAGGAATAGTATTGATTATTCATCTCCATTAATTGTTGATCAAGAAAGGAGGAGAGAATTAGGGTTTGAATTGAAAGAGTTTTTGGTTAGTTGCAGCTAATATTTATTCATTTCAATGTGCCGACCTATATTGCCACATATATATAGAGATGCATGAAAATGTCTTATTAATTCCCACGTGTTAGGAAAAAAATCCGCAAACTCACCCCCCTTCATCATTTAAAGTAACGGCGTTAATCATTTTTTAAACATCCTGCTGATGATGAGTCATGAGGCTAACAACGTTGAGAAAATAATGATCAAAATTTTTAACCGCCCATCAGGCATCAGCTGATCTTTACCATTTCAACTTTTTTATGGATATGCAACGATCTCACTTAGACCAAATTAATCCTAATTAATCATTGTTATAGAGTTGTCTTAGTATAAATAAAGACACTTTAGAATTTTGGATACAAATATTCCAGTTGATTCGTACATATTCAAATATATTTCAAATAAGAATAATAATCCTTTTTGTATTTGAATTTTAAAGAAATTTGTATAAAAATATTATGTAAATAAGGCCAATACGGATGTAACATATTTATATTCATCTCGATTTGATTCGTTTATACCGGTAGTTGGGGATAAGATGTTTAACATATATAGCTCAAAAGGAAGAAAAACAGTGTGGGAAAAGAATGCGGCGGTATTTGGTTTTTGACCAAAGAATTTCTTAACAAAAAAAAAAAAAAAAAATGTTTAGGTATTCGCAATGCAGACTACACATGGTTTATGAAAAGGCGCTAATCTCATTGGCACCTACACTTGATTTATTAAAGAGGTTGTCAAATACCCCCACAAATATAATTTTGTGCGGTATTCTCAATATTCATTCAAATTAAACTAGCCCATTCGGAGTAATTGACAAGAGTGCTCTACCTCCTATATATTGCTTTTCATGAGATTGGGTGTGACGGAAAATGTTTTGGGACCTGAGTCTCTGAAGAAAGAAAAATAATGTTTATGCTCAAAAAAAATGTTTTTATTTAAAAAACAATCGGTTCAATTCTGTCAATCGAATCGCAAATTCAAAAATTAAACCAAAAATTGAACTTGTAAAATTTAACAACCCGAAAACCAAACCAAAGTTTTTGATTTGGTTAGGTCGGCTAACCAAACCGTGAACACCCCCATCCCTCATCAACCCCTCGGTAAAAATGACAAAACCGCTTGATTAATTCAAAGAACATAGCAAAGACCAACACCGTGTGTGATACTAGGGTGTCAATTTGGATTGAGTTCAAGGTTTGTGGGTTCACAAGCCGAATCACCAACCCGAACCCGACCTATTTAATTATTCGTGTCAAAATCTTGAATTCGGACTCGACTTGCTTATTTCACAGGTAACCCGGATCCGACCGCTTATCCCATCTAATAAAATTATTCTTATGTACATTTATTAATTCATTACAAAAATACAACATCACAAATATTGGCGGAGAGAGGGGGCCAACCTCGGACCTGCCACCCCCCTTGTTAAAAAGAAAATTTATACTTAGATTTAAAAAAAAAAAAGATATTTTATTTATAAATTATACGTATTTGTTTTTTTAATTTTCTATCTAGCCCACCTCTCTTTTGTGTATCGGTCCACCCCGATTTGTTTCTTGGCTACATTATTGATCACAAATATACAAATTTCGTTGCACGAGTGTCTTATCTAATTCTATTTCTAGATAAAATAATGGAGATAATTGCGTTGGATTAGAGTATACAGAATGCCTCAAACCCAACCTAAGAGCCCACCCCACCACGATTCCAATGGAGATAGAAATCCCACTCCATAATGTCAAATTTGGCGGGGGATGGGTTAAGGTCACTCCATCCCAATCCGCTTGATATATATTAAGTATATTTTATATGGGATTGGTTCAAATGAGACCAATCCCTTTAGGTTAGTCCATGAGACCAATTATAAACCCTTGATTTAAATATTTTAATGGTTGAGATTATTTTTCTTATTTTTGGAATATAAGGGTAATATTGTATTTTCATGTATAGCAGTTATAAGAAAAAAAACGTTACTTCCTGTTTTTTAGGAAAATACAATCTTTCCTTTCCCACCTACCCGATTTTTAGGAGGCAAAAAGCCCACTTTCAGTCAATTCACGCCTTTTCAAATCATTCTGCATTGGGTCTCTTTTCACAATCAAAATTGCACAAGGAAACCGTCTCTTTTGAACTTATCCTTCAGAACATCAAATTTTTCGTCGTCTTCACCATTGTAGCAAGTGCTCTGCAAATTTTTGAACCGTCCTATCCACATTCTCGTGTTCCCTGTTGCGTCCAAGTTCGTTCGGTGGTCGGAGGCTGCGATTTCGTGGAGAAGAACTAGGGTTTTGGGTTCGGTTGCTTTTCTCGATTTTTATCAGGTATTTTCAGTTTTTACCCACATCTTTCATCTTTTGTTTTTTGAAGGTAACATTGTTTATGTTTTTGCGCCCTTTTCTGTTGGATTTTGTTTTTTTGTAATCAAGGGAAAAAATTTGTATTGTTCAATTAAATATACAAGATAAAGAGGAATATAAACAAGTATATGTGTTAAGTTTTCATATACGTATCTGGTAGTTTTTTGAGTTGGGTTTTATGGTGTATTCCAAGTGTACAGATAAGTTGTGCTAAAAAAAATTCTTTTGTTATATTGGAAAAAAAAAGTAGTTTGGTAGTTGAAACATTGTCCTCCGACTAATATACAGATGTTATATACTAAGTGTACATATATGTCATGCTAAATATACAATTTGTAGTGGTATGTGAACTGGAAGATGATTGCAGATGATATATACTAAGTAAACACATATGCAATATTAAACATACATAATTTAGTGGTATGTAAACAGGCAATGGTATAAATTTGACAGATATGAATTGTTTGTATTACTTATACAAATTTGTTATATTAAATATACAAGTTAATGTGGAATGTCAATGAAAAGTTTTATAAATTTTTTATATATGAATCTTGTGCTTATTTTTTGTTGGGGGTTTTGGTGTATTCCAACCGCTATGCATTATATGTGGGTTGAGTTTTTTTTTACATGGGGATGTTGACAAATTCTAATTATACCTTTTATGCTAAGTGAAATATACAATTTTGAATTGATTTAAACAAAGCACGCATAATGCATATGACATATGAGTTGGTGCTATTTTTTTTTACACATGAGTTTTTGTTTTAAAAAATGTCAAGTGAAGAAGAGGAGAGAGAAGTTAGCGGTGGTGAGGAGGAGAGTTCCGAATATGAGCGGCTAAAAGAGACAAATGATCGATCGGGATTACCCTGAACGCAAATAAGGGCGAAACCCAAGGTTATTGTAGATGCACTTGCTGCCCTTAAACCTGCACTAAGTCTGCATCATTGAGATGGGATTTGGTAGTCTATTTTCTTTTAAAAATTGATGATTTTAATAAGAAGCTTACATACTTGGGCCGGTCAAAAACTTCAATGCACTAAGTAGCGAACTGGTTTTCGAGGATGGTAGGCATATTCATCTCGAAAGGGAAGATGTTGGTAGGGTCCCGGGGTTCCCCGATGGTGACATTGTTATTGAGAAGAATAAAAAATCCGGAAAATGTGCGGTCAGACGACGAGTGGAAAACAATGTTCCAAATTTCCATAAGGTGACAAAGTGATTTGGGTCATTTATTATGATGATGCGGTGCGTAGATGGGGGGATTGGTTTCGTAGACATTTTGTTACTGATCGTTGATAGTGTACTTATTGGGAATTTACTGAGTGGATACATCAATCCACTTATTCTCAATCGCTTGACGATGTTTCAAAAATAAGGGAGTTCAATTGGTGGGATTATACCTTGAACACCCTTCTATCCAAAAGAGTCAAATGGGATGAGGCGAACAAGTATGAGTTCAATGGGCCATTCTGTTTGTTAACGGAAATTTCATCCTGTATTTGCATTTTTGCATTTTTAAAATGTGATTTTGTAAGGTAATTTGATCATTTATTGCGTTGTCATATTCACAATTTTGTTAATGTTTTGCAGTGTTTTACTTGACAGGTCAGTGTACTAGCGAGAGATGTGCCGAGGACATTACCGGCATTTGCTTCATGGACGATGGAAAAGGTTAAGAAAAGAATCCGTAAAGAGTTCCTACACGGTGGATTTGGGCAGGGATATGTGGAGGCTCCATATGTTGGTGTGGTTCCATTGCAACCTCGGTTGGAGGGATTGGTCGTCGATCAAGGAAACAGATCATTTCTTCCTGGTCTTCGTCGGTAGGTGGTGGTGGACATGTATATAAATAAAATTGTTTTTTTATGGGGCAAATTCTGTGTACATTCTATTTTTGTATGTACAATTAGCACATACTTGTTGTATAATTAGTGTTTGCATATTTTGAAAAAATATTTTTGAATGTTTGTATGGATAGATCAGTATGTTTGTACACATTGGTTACATAGTTGTGTAGGTAAATTTTATAATTAGTATTTTAACAGTTTTTTGGATTTGAATATTTGGATGTTGTATGGATAGTTCACTTTTGTTGTATACATGGATTACTTATGTTGTATATATATTTCTATGTGTAGAATGTTGTAGTTCCATAGCCCAGGTGTTTGTATATTTAGTTGACACATGTTGTATATCTAGTTTTTAGATGTTGTATACTTATTATTATGTATGTTTGTTGTAGTATACTTATTGTATATTTAGTTGAGAACTCTGTTGTATGCTTATTGATGATACCCGAGCCGAGCTGGAAGAAATTAATCCAAGTCATCAGTCCAACACACATCCGAGTAAGCGACCTGCGAGTGACGTCAGCAATGGTGCGCGACAAACACGTCACGAACTAGGCTCGCCCATTACCGAGCCCAATCGCAACACGGCGGCCGAGCCGCGAGCCCAAATTTCGGCCGGGAACGCATGCGCGATGTTCATAGAAGTAATCACTTGCCCATACTTAACACTTTATTGATATCGAAAACGCCACATGTCGAAAAAGTTATAAAGAGAAGTCGACAAGTGGCAAGATTTGACTGACATGCACAGTTAGAGAGGGACATGTGTCTTTCTTTAATTATTTTACTAATTAATGAATAGTTAGTGAAAAGATGACTATTATAAACCCACTTACTCGAAGGGGTATAAAAAGGCTGATAGAGACAGAAAAAATAGAGAGAGAGAAAAAAGGAGATAAAAAAGATTGTAAGAAAGACCGACCCCAATAGTTCGGCTCGGCATTATGCAAAAAAGGCAGAATTAGCCAAAAATAAATATACGTTACGCACGTGTTAAATCCTTTACATATTTTTGCTTGTTGACCAAAACGCACGCCAACAAATTGGCGCTAAAGGAGGGCCGTATTGGTCCAGTCAGAGTTCCAGTCAAAAGCAAGTCAAGTAAAAACCAGGTAAAGTTTAACGCTTAACCTTTTCATAATAGACAAAAATGAGTCAACTGCGAGAAATGCCCATCTCGATCAAGAGCAACATTTAAACAACCAAACCGGCGGACTACGAATGGCCAAAATATGCTCCAAACAGAAGCAGGGAGCACTACTTTATTTCCTTTTGCTCAGCTAATTGCCAACCCAACTTTTGTACAACAAATGAACCAACTTATATCACAAACTCTCGCTACCACAAACTCTCAAGCACCTCCTCCACTCCTTGCAAATACTAACCCACTCAACCCACAACTAAATGTTAACATTAATCCACAAATTCCCGGCTTCCTCATCACGGCCCAAGAAGCCGCCGTAATGAAGAACATGTCCGTCGTGACAGAATGCGGCAGCGGGAAAATGAGGAGGAGCAAAGTCGTATAGCAGAGTCATTATCGGAGCCAACGCGACATCGTCATGCCCACTCGGTGTTCGCGGACGACCGGGAGTTGATCCTTTTCGCCCACTCGATCGATAAGTTCCCGACTCAGTTTCGGATGAGCGGGAAGCGGCTCAGGGTCAATCGAGGTCCAAGGCCCTAGCTTATGGCGAGAACGGATGTAGAAATACACCGCTTTGTGTCGTCGTCTAAACGAATTGGAAGGTGGTCCTGGATGGCGAACATCTCGTAATGAGCCAGCCACTGCTCGTCGCCATTTTCCCTCGGAATTCTAGCGACCCCGTTACCGCCAAAGTTGAAAATCCCCGTGCCTGGTCTCTATAATGGGAAATCGACCCGACCACTCACGTTCACAAGTACTTAGCATGGATGGAAATCATGCAGTCAAGCGATGCCATCCTCTGCAGGGCCTTCCCCGACTTTGGGCGGCCGAGCCCACCGTTGGTTTAGACCCTACCACATGGATCCATTCGGGCATGGGGGATCGCCTCCGCTTTACGACGCATTTCTTAACGTCCAAAGTCCGAGCCGCACCTAAAGACTCCTCGTAAACATCAAACAAGGGAAGGACGAGCCCTTGAAAAGTTATATTTCTCGGTTCAATAAACAAGTTCGAGAGATGGAACCGGTGTCGGATGACGCCATTTTGATCGCGACCATGGTGGACTAGCCCCAAGACTTGGTTTAATTACTCCATCCACGAATCGGGTGCGACCTCGTACCAAGAATTTCTCGGGTCCGCGAACGCCATATTTGTGCGAAGAAGCCATGGCAAGTAACCGCCCCGAGCACCGACAAGGCGTAAGAAAGGACGGAAGGAAAGAACCAGCGGTTGGGCCGGGAGTCGGGATTCCGGCCGTTCTCGGAAAACCCGACCACGGATTTAGGGCTCGCAAGAGGCGAGAGCCAAGTCGTCGCCACAGGAGTACTTTGACCCACACTCCATTAGCCATATGGAATGAAGTACAGGTCTGAATTTGTTGCCTCCGGCTCGGCCTTTGAAAATTGAGCCAGCAAAAAAATTAGATTCGCGTCGATTCTCGTGCCTATCATAAATCGATAGGTCACGATATCTTGATGAGTGCCGAGATCGATTAGGGAAATTATGCGTGTTGTTCGGCGGGCGGTCTCAAAAGGTACGTTCATGAGCTACGCCCCCCCCACCGGCATTGGCTCAAGTGCCAATCCGGAGCGCGTAATCAATCCAGCTCTCTCCGCCGCCACCCCCGGCCGAAAACCAAGGGAGGGAGATCCTCATGATGTCGAGTGTCGGTCGAATCAATACTAACACAAGAGAGGATAGACGCTCCAACAGAAAAGAAAAGTCGATGTTAGACAAGCAACCAACGCCGAAAGACAAGTTCGGGTGGCGGAAATCAAGGAAGGCCAACCCACCCGCCACTTTGTGTTCTCGGATGCGGATGTCGACCAGGTGGTCCATCCTCATTCGACCCTCGTCATTCTTGCACCGATTTTGGGTATTCCGGTCACGAAATTTTGATCGACACCGGAAGCTATTCGTCGATCATTTATGTCCGAGCATTTTGGAGATTGAACGTGGATGATAGTTATATCCGTCCATGCAACGATAGCATTCTCGGGGTTTGGAGGAGGAAGGATAGTCCCGCTCGGGAAGTTGATTTGCCCATCCAAATGGGACAAGGTTTGCATAAACGCGGACTGTCATGACAACATTCAAAATAATCAATGCCGATTCGGAATACAATGCTATCATTGGGAGGCCATTACTTTATCATATAAAAGCGGCCGTTTCAATATATCATTTTTGTATAAAATTCCCAACATCCGATGGGAAGCTATACATAAAGGGAATCAAAGGGAGTCACGAGAGTGCTCTCTTAAACTCCGATCGGTAGAGATTAACGTGGCGGAACAAGGACAAACCAGTGGAACCACACAAGACAATCCCCGCCCAAGGAGGAGTCCGAGCGGAAAGTGGTGATCGTTCGGAGGATAATCCGGTCGTCGGCCGGAAGGAGCCAATGATGGAAGAAGGCGAGCCGGCAATCGAAACGAGCGGCGGCGGCGAAGACGAATTGCCCTGCAAATCAAGGAGGGGCAAAGCAAGAAAAGAAAAACGGCGAACTGTGAAGAACAGTTGATACAATCAATGTCGGAAGGCCAAGCGGGCGCCAACTACATATTGGTCATGATCTCCCGAACCATATCGAAGCGAGCCGATCGAGTTTTTTGGGAAATAATCTTGACGTCTTCGCATGGACTCATGCGGACATGCCCGGAATTGACCCTAAGTATGCGTGCCACCGCCTCAATATTGATCTAACGTTCGCCCGATTATCCGAAAAGGCGCAACTCGGCCCGATAGACGGGCAAAGACTCGAGACCGAGGTTAACAAGCTACTAGACAATCAATTCATCCGGGAAGCCCTCTATCCCGATGGGTCGCCAATCTGTTTTGGTAAAGAAAAGCAATGGCCATGGCGACTATGCGTGGATTTTACCGACCTCAACAAAGCATGCCCTAAGGACGCTTATCCATTGCCAAATATCGATTACATGGTGGATGCCACGGCGGAGACACGAGCCGATGAGCTTCATGGATGCATACTCGGTTACAACCAAATACGGATGCACCCCGGAAGATGAAGAAAATACCTCATTCTTCTCTGCGCTCGAGGAATTCACATTACAAGATGATGCCCTTTGGATTGAAGAATCTTTGGTGCGACCTATCAAAGGTTAGTAAATAAGATGTTTGAGAAAATGATAGGTCACACTATGGAAGTCTATGTAGATGACATGTTGGTAAAATCATCAGACATGTCCGATCATCTAAACGATCTTAATAAAATGTTTGCTGTTTTGAGAGAGTACAAGATGATGTTAAACCCGAGAAAGTGCACATTTGGGGTCGGCTCGGGTAAATTTTTGGGGTATATGGTCACCAAAGGGGAATCGAAGCTAACCTAGACAAAATAAAAGCCATCACCGATCTAGAATCCCCAAACTCGTAAAAAGGTACAAAGCCTAACAGCCGATTGGCGCCCTTAACCGATTTGTTTCTCGGTCCACGTAGAGACAAGTGCAAGCCTTTCTTTGAAATTATAAAGAAAAGAAAAAATTTGAGTGGACCGAAAGCATACCATTGCCTTTGAATCCCTCAAACATCACCTTTCTTCAATCCCTATATTACAAAAACCAACCCAAGGAGGACTTGTATTTGTACTTAACGGTATCCGAATCGCCATCAGCTCGGTGTTAATCAGGCTGGATGGTTCTATTCAACATCCAGTCTATTACACCACCAAGCGTTACATGACGCCGAGCTCCGATACCCGCCAATGGAAAAGTTGGCTTATTCATTAATCATTGCGGCGCGGAAACTCCGTCCATATTTCCTAGAACACAAGATTATAGTATTAACGAACTGCCCACTGAAACAAATATTACACCGACCTGATACTTCTAGTCGGATGATCAAGTGGGCCGTCGAACTCAGTCAATTTGACATTATATACGAACCACGCACCGCAATAAAAGGACAGGCTTTAGCCGATTTTGTGGCAATTCACACCTTCCATACGATTGGAAGTTATGGAAGACCAAGAATGGAAATTATTCGTTGACGCTCTTCCACCGCAGGCCGAGCGGGGGGAATCGTGATAATCGATCCAAATGAAAAATGCTCTTTGCTCGGCCGTACGATTTCAGTTCCCGCAATGAACAACGGCCGAATATGAGGCGCTCCTGGCGGTTTAGATATGGCGGCCTCTATGGGCCTAAAACAACTATTGGTGCACATCGATTCTCGGTTGTCGCTCATCAAATCAACGGCGAGTACGGCGAAAGAGCAAAAAAATTGCACAATATTTGGATTTGGTCAAGAAGAGATTATCACACTTTAAAACAAAAGTCTTACATGTGCCCCGAGCCGAGAACATGCAAACAGATGCCTTAGCTCGGCTCGGATCCAGATCTAGGGGCGGATGCCATCACGGATGTCACCTTTGTCACACAACCTGTCCCCCCGCCACTTGGTGCAAAGAAAATATATACAATCAAACCGCCGAATGCACTTGGATGACCCCAATCATTCAAGTATTTAGAGAAAGGAGTTCAACTCGAAAACAAAGCCGAGGCCGAACACTACGAACTCAAGCGGCTCGGTTTACACTAGTAGACGGCATCCTATACAAACGAGGATACTCCGTCCCACTCCTACGCCGCTTTCCGAGACGGATGCATATTATGCACTTCGAGAGGTTCATGAGGAATATGCGGCAACCACGCTGGGGCCAAACGTTGGCCTATAAATTAATACGGCAAGGATACTACCGCCATCCCTAAGAAAGGACGCAACCGACCTCGTCAAAAGATGTGAGAGGTGCCAAAGATTTGCACCACAGTCATATATCATCCTCGAACAACTTACTTCCGTATTTAGCCCATGGCCGCTTGCCAAATGGGGAATGGACCTCATCGGACCACTCCCCACCGCAAAGGGGCGTCAAGTATGCCATTGTGGCGGTGGATTATTTCACAAAATGGGCGAGCGGAGCCTCCGCAAAAATAGATGAAGAAAAGATTGTGAGCTTTGTATGGAAATCCATTATCTCGTAGATTCGGGATACCACAATCGATTGTTACAGACATAATGGGAAATGATTCGACAACCGAAGGTTTCAAATTTTTGTGAAGGTTTCCGCATAAAAACTATTTCTCAACTCCATACCACCCCAAATGAACGGACAAGTTGAGGCCGTTAATAAAATACTCAAGTATACCTTGAAGGCGAGATTGGAGGAGTCTAAAGGTAATTGGCCGGAGGAACTACCCGGTGTACTATGGTCATATAGAACGACACATCGAGCGGCCACCGGAAAACACCTTTTTCTTTAGCTTATGGAGCCGAGGCGGTGATTCCCGTTGAGATTGGAGCCCCTACCTTCTAATTGCAAATTTTGAAGAAGATCGAATGAGGCCGCGCTCCGAGCCGAGCTAGACTGCTCAAGAAAAAGGTGCAATCTTAGAGATGAAAATGCAAAGTATAAACAAAGGAGTGAAAGGTACTACAATTCGAAAGTAAAGGAAAGAAGATTTCGGTCGGCGATCTTGTATTGAAAAAGATAACGGGCATTCAACCCACCATTGAAGCCAACCTAGGAGGGCCCATTTCGGTCAGCCCACGTCTTATCCGTGGGCGTACCTAGAATATTTGAGTGGAGAAAATTTATGCATCCATGGAATGTAGCATACCCGAAACGGTATTATCAATAAAGATCTCGATTATGATCCGGATAGATTCCAAAGAATTATCCTTTCATCCGGTATTTCATGAGCTCTCTAAAGGGAAACGAAGTTTTTACTCACCTCGGCTATGTACCGAGGACAAAAAAAATCGCCTCGGCTTAAGTGAAGGGCGAAACGTCACCTCGTGCGTCACAAAATAAAGACTCGATTCCGAGCACAAAATAAAGACTCTACGCACCAAGCACAAAATAAAGACTTGGTTACGCACCGAGCACCAAAATCAAGACTTGGCTACGCACCAAGCACAAAATCAAGACTTGGTTACGCACCGAGCACCAAAATCAAGACTTGGTTACGCACCGAGCACCAAAATCAAGACTTGGTTACGCACCGAGCACCGAAATCAAGACTTGGTTACGCACCGAGCATAAAGTAAAGACTTGGCCACGTACCAAGCACAAAATAAAGACTCGGTTACGCACCGAGCACAATAAAGACTCGGTTACGCACCGAACATAATACCAAGACTTGGTTACGCACCGAGCACAGATCAAAGATTTGGTTACGCACCAAGCGCCAATCAAAGATTCAATATACACACCAGGCGCAAAAATAAAAACTTGGTTTATACACCAAGTACCAAAAAACAAAATAAAGAACAGGTTCATATACCTAGTACGAGAATCAATTAAAGCAAGTAAGCAAGTAAAGTCCCTTATTCAGAAGACTGGGAACCGAGCTCCGTACTGGGAAATATAAAAGGAAAAAGAAGACAGGCAACAATCGACAAAAAGGAAAAGAGCCTAGATCTACAAAAAGCTTGAAACACATACACAGTGAGGAAAATAACAATTCATTTCTACTTCAAAAGTATATACATAAGGAGGCCGAAGCCCATTACATCTTGAGGCACGAAGCCAAACTACCTACCTACGGGGTACATATGAAAGCATCAAGACGAGCGGGGGGCAGAATTTCGACGGCACCGCTAGAGGCGACTTCTTCCACGTCCGGAGGAGGAGAGCCCTGCACATTATGAGCCTCGGCAAAGTTCGGCCGAAGGGTATCGAGATCAGCCTCCGGGAGGGCCGATCTTCCTCAAGGCCGAGCAACAAGACGCCCGCCCTTAACTAAATCAAGAATTTCTGGAGGTCGGTCGCGTGGCGCAGAGTTAACATGAATGCATACTCCTGAGTCTTTGTAAGCTTCAACGGCCTCTCTGCGGACTTCCTCGGTTTGCCGACGGGCGCTTTCTTCACCTCCTCCTCGCGCACATCGGCTAGACGCCTCTCCATTTCTGACCGGCAAAGGCGGCAAAGACGCCCAGCTCGGCGACCTTAGCCCTAAGCTCTTCTTCACCGCAGTCGATCTCGCTCGCCTCGGCCCTCGCAGCATTTCTCTCTCGAGTTGGCCCGAGCCGTAGCCTCATCCGCTGAGTCTTGAACGATTCTTGTATCCCTTGAGGGTAGCATAGGCCTCCTGCGAGATCCCCGTGCCGCCTTTCCATGTCGGCATATTTTTTCTCTAACTCGCGAGTTCCCCAACCGCATGCCATAAGAGCCCAATCATCCGCCCCGGACATGGCCATGGCATACTCAATTTGTTCTTCGGCTTGATCTCCGAGCGACTTGCTCGATACCTTTGTCCAGGCATGAGCCGGGACACTCATCGCGGCCCGACCGCCTCCCAGAAGACTCTCGTTTGCTCCTCTGTCGGCGTGGCACAAACGAACGAATTCCACAAACCATAGAGGGCGTAGTCCAATCATTCCCTCGCAATATTCATCCCTCACTTGACTTGGAGGGATGAAGTGACCTTTCCCTGCCGAGGTCATCCGAGAAAGTTCGCGGACCTCCCTCTTCCTCGGGGTGCATTCGGGATGTTCGGGTACCGCTCGACCAACCCCTTCATCCTCCGATCAAAGCTCCTCCATCACAATTCCTCCTCTTCTCCTTTGAAGAGAGGGCACCGCACCGCCCGCACCCCATCGCCAGGACGTTTACCCGGCCGGATATCTTCTCTCCGAGCCGCCTCTACATCCGCAGTTGATTGGCAGCCCCCGAGGTCACCGCGCGATCGTGTTCCCCGACGCTGCGAAGATGTGCACGCAAATCCAAGTCGCGCCCTACACAAAGCAACCACGCTTAGAAGATTAAAAGAAAACAAAATGACATTCCAAAAGGAAGCGTGAAAAAGATAATGTTTACCTCGAACGGCGGCCGCACTGCGGCTCGGAGTCTGCGTTTGCCCTACTACGGCGCGGATGATCTGCCAACGGGCTAGCCGTCGCAGGGGACGGCGCAGCTCGCTCTGTTCTCACCGGCTCCCTCGAGATTGGGTCCGTATTGTTCATTACTGGAGGATCTCGCCGAGGCTCTCTGTCACAACCTCCACCTCCTGCTCACCGCCTCCCCCGTGCCGCCCCTCGGTCTCGGGTCGGGCGGCGAGAGCAGCCTCAAGCCGCCCAAGCGCCAAATTGGCCTCAATGGCGATCTCTCACGCCTATCTCTCGCACCTCTCGGCTGGATATTCTCCACGGATGAAGGTGGCCGACAAAGGCCCTTTTGATGCGCGGTTCTCTACAAAGGTAAAAAGACAAAAGTCAATCACAAAAACAAACGATAAATAGCAAAAGCGAGAGAAGAGAGAAAGGATATAGACTTACTATAACCAAAAACAAAATCAAGGAGGATAAAGGACAACCTCCCTTCCTTCGTTCTCCACGCGAGCTTGCCACTGCGCTCACCACCCAGAGCCATTTTTCTTTCCATCCTTCAACGATGAAGGAAGACCTTCTACTAAACTATCCTGGATACCCCAATCGGGTTTGTACGTAATACCATCCGGACGGTGACCTTTTGATGAAGGAGTTGCTCGCCAGGCGAAAAGTTCATTCATCTCTTTGAACTTAGGGGCGAGGTACTTCTCTAGGTGGAACATCACCAAGAGGCCAATAATCCTACCCCACGTAATGGGATGCACTTGGGTTGTATGCATACCCCACCTCAGCAAAGCCACCACTGCGTGAGAAAAACCGGCAATGAACCGCAGATCCGAATAGAAGAGGGGCGGTATGTATACCCACGCAACCCACGGGGGGTCTTTGGGGACCTCGATGCCATCCTACTTAAATGGATACCACTTGGAATACGATACCTTCGTTGGAGCTCTCCTATCTACCGGAGCATCGGATGCTTGGGATATCGTTTATATTGCTTGGCGTCCACCGAGACTCAACACGAAGGCGAGGGCCTCCTCCTCCTCTTGGCCGTCGCCATTACGATGACCCATAGGCCCTTGTGGCCTCTCCGCCTCGAATCACCGGAGGGTTCGTTTACCCACTCCACGTTATCACGCTCCGGCTCGATGGGTCCATATTTTCTTCTTCTTCTTGCGACATCTTGTCTAAAATCAACACACGGGGATTCTTCGTCGGAACTTGCTTGTGCCCGGTCAGGGCCGATACACCGTTCCTCTCTAAAGATCACACACGGCGCCGGATTAAATATAGTATGAGTCCGCCCCAAAGACGTTCCGCCGTGGAGAATCCGGAGAAGATATCCGAATAATGCTCGGGCTATGAGACGGAGATCGCCGTCTTTGTGAGAAATAAAATGAAGGTTCGAGAGGGAGGATCTTCAATTTCAACCTCTACACTATAACTACGACTCCTACTATCCTCAAAAGAAGACATTTATAGGTAAAGGAGAGTATTTGAAAAAATACCTAAGTTCAAGTCTCGAACTTGGGAAGCCGACCAAATTTCTCGCTCGGTTTTAGTTACTTTAGCTCAAAGGTTAATGGTTGCGAAAGTGAATAATGGGGAAACAAAGGTATTTATAGGTGGGGTTCCTCGATAAACGAGACATTTATTCGAAAAGACACACCTTTTAAAAACTCAAAAGCCGTCAAACATGTCGAAAAACGCGCGTCCCCACGCCCGCTAACGTAATCGACGTACCTTTTTCGGTTCTGCGCCAAGATTGGTCCAACCACAAGATGCCACGTGTCCTGTCATTATGGCAACCCAATTAATCGCGCGTTTCAAGCATTAATCACTACGCGACGATGCCAGGAAAGAACAAAACCTTTGAGAAATCCGTTTCCCAATTAAATGTTCATCATTAGCATTGAAGTTTAACTCCGACTTCGAAATTCTTCTCTTGGAATCAAACTTGGGGCCTTTGATGATACCCGAGCCGAAATGAAGAAATTAATCCAAGTCATTAGTCCAACACACATCCGAGTAAGCGACTGCGAGTGACGTCGGCAATGGTGCGCGACAAACACGCCACGAACTAGGCTCGCCCATTACCGAGCCCAACCACAACACGGCCACAGCCCCCGAGCCCAAATTTCGGCGGAAACGCGCGCGCGATTCATAGAAGTAATCACTTGCCCATACTTAACACTTTATTGATATCGAAACCGCCACAGTCGGAAAGTTATAAAGAGAAGTCGACAAGTGGCAAGATTTGACCGACATGCACGATTAGAGAGGACATGTGTCTTTCTTTAATTATTTTACTAATTAATGAATAGTTAGTGAAAAGATGACTATTGTAAACCCACTTACTCGAAGGGGTATAAAAAGGCCGATAGAGACGGGGTAAAAAATAGAGAGAGAGAGAAAAAATGAGATAAAAAGATTGTAAGAAAGACCGACCCCAATAGTTCGCCTCGGCATTATGCAAAAAGGCGACTTAGCAAAAAATAAATATACGTTACGCACGTGTTAAATCCTTTACATATTTTTGCTTGTTGACCAAAACGCACGTCAACACTTATTTTTGTATACTTTTGTCTATGCATAGATCACATTTGTTGTATATGTATTTATGTGTAGCAGCTTTTGTAATTCATAGCACAGTGTCTCATATTTAGTTGACAAATGTTGTATACTTACTTTTCGATGTGTTGTATACTTTTTGTAGTTTTTATTATTTCATTTATTTTCACATTCCTTATATAAAATAGTAATATTTGTTCATCCATTTTGATTAGTTATACTTGTGTTTTGCGGGGATACATTGCGAAGATTAAGTCAAAGATTGCTTGCTTTGCTTCCGATGTTGTGGAAATAATTTCCTTGATACGGGACGCCCAAAATCCGAGGTGATCGAGGCCCCGAATTTTCTCGAGATTGGAGTCTTTGGCGAAAAATTTGATATGTTATAAGACGGTTCATGTTGAGGGGCACACGTGGCGGAGATGACGTGGTTGGAAGCGAGAGTCAGGTAGAAGCTTTTGGAGAAACCCGAAAATATTGCTGCTAGAGAAGATGGAAGCGGATATATGTAAGCGGGACGAGTTTGAGAAATGGAGTGGTGATAAGCCCGACAAGCCAAGTTTTAGTCTTGGTTTAACCCAAGAACCCACCACCGATAAATGGGACACGGTTATCGAGACCTCTCGATTTTATGAGAAGGATGTGGCTGCGGTACATTGGACGTGCAGTCAAGGGCGGAGAAGGCGACTGATGATTTGGAAGTAGACGATGTTGGGGTAATTTTTTTCATTTTACATGCGTGTTATTTTTGATGTTTTGTATATGTTTTTATTCTAGTTTATTTTGGTTTTTAGGATCGAGTAATAAGAACGTTGATGATGGTTTGACGTGGTTTGGTGGGAATGAGATACCAAAAATAATAGCGAAAGATGCCGGTTTATCGACCTAAATGAACCCCAAAAGAAAGAAAAAAACGAGACGTTGACGCGTCCCGTTCGTTGAGAGACGCGGGTTGATGTGTTGTCGGGTTAACCGAAAGCAAAAAACATGATTGTGAAGTGGTTGTTCGAGAACCTGTGAAAGGCTTAAAAGTAATTTTTATATTTTATGATAAAATATACTATAAATTCTTTTATAATGGCTGATTATTCTTTTCTCATTGGACATTATCTTGCGTGGGGCGAGGCAATCTTCAAGGTGGCGACATGATCATAACAAGGGAGGACTTTGTGACGATGCGCCGGAAGTTACCCGAGCATATCACCGATTGATGCATGGACGAAGATTTTGAATGCCAAAGAGTTGTTAAGGAGCAAGAGTTCGCCTTATAGATTTTTGCTACCACATATTCAATCGCATCGGCATTTTTTAATTTCATTAATTTTCAATGCATGAAATCGAAAAATATTTTGCACGTGCATGCTAGTATGTTTTTTGGTAGTTTTTCTCAATTTTTTGTTTGTTTGGTTGTGTGTTTATAAAGTTAAAATTGTGTAATTTGATATGTCGATTTAGTTGACCTAATTTACATGTTTTTTTTAATCAGGTAAGTGTATTGTTTTTTTTAGTTAGGCGGGTATGTTTTTTTAGATGGGAAAAATGCATGTTTAGTACGGTGATGCTGTTTATTTAGTGAACGTGTTTTGTATACTTAGGAATGACTAATTGTATAGTTGGGCCAATAGATTTGTTTACTTAGTTTAGTGGATTTGTATAGTTTATTATAGAAATGTATAGTTAATTAAACATGATTGTCGACTTAATTCATGGGCCTGCTTTGTTTTATTTTGTGTATCTAATTGTTTTGATAGTACATTGAATTTGTTTAAATAGCTCACCGCTTTTGTAATTACAGAATGACTAATATCATATCTTTTTCAAATGTGTTTGTTTATGTATTTCAAATGATTTGTATAGTTATTGATATTGAAATGTATAATTAGTTAACTAGTTTTGTATTACGTATTTGATGGATGTGTATGTTCGCCACATTTCATGCAAATTTTTTCCATTGTTACAAGTTCAGAGGCAAATCGATGATAGTAGATCCTTTGACTTATTTTGTCAAAGTCTTGACGCCGAGATTGGTGATGCCATCCCAAAGAAGGCTGCAGCGTATGAGATGGTATATTTTTTTTTCATTTAAAATCATTAACGATTATTTTTGTATTATTTTTATGTATTGTTTTTTATGATAGTATGTTAGATTTTACAATGATTTTTTTGTTTTATCCAGTTTTTCTTTCCGATATGTAAAGAGTGAACACCTCTTTGTTATTGTGTTCGACATGAAGAGGAGTTGTATGCAGATATTGGATAATTCCTCGGTTGGAGGAACCAAGTGCGACAAGTATGAAGATGTGCCCGCAAATCCGTGAGTTTTGTATTTTTAGTATTTATTAATTGTATACTTAGCTCATATAGTTGTTTATTTTTTGTTAAGTTGACTCAATAACTTTGAATTTTTAAAATGTTTAGTAAATTTGTTGTTTTTGTGTGTGTAGTCCGGTGGAGTTGTGTAAATTAGATAGTTTGAATGCCTAATTATCCATTTTAACTTATTACATGCATTAAACATCCTGCTTTCTTATGCATCGGGACGCTTTCGCCCAAAGACTCGATGAGCGGAGGTTGTGAGCATATGGGACGAGATATTGCAGCTTAGCCCATCAAGAATTTCTATGCCATGGAGAGATGCCAAAAACAAGGTTGATTATGAATCTTTGCAATGCAAAGATATGGAAACGCATACATGGGGGGGAGGTCCGAGAGGATGGTCACCTGGGCTACAGGAAATGCTAGTCTTATGTGTACTTTTCGCTTCCAAGTACACCGCTGCTATTTTCTTAGATGACATGAACGAGTTAAGGGACAAGAATCGGTTTGAATGCAAGAAGCATTGGGTGGCAAGAAGTTTTATGTAGTAGTTTTAGTGCATGGTAAATAGTAGTGGTGATTGTACTTGACATATTAGTTGTTCATGTTTAGTTGTCTTTGGTAATGGTTTGGTGTTTTGGAGTTCGTACACATTTTCAAGGTTTTTAGCACTTGTTTTTTTTGCGCAAATATTGTCTTATCGTGTGACTTTGGATAACCTTTCCTTTTATATTTTAATTGAATAGCTAATGCATTGGATTTGTATAATTGCTTATGTTGATTTGTATTTGTTAGTAGTGTATGTAGTTTAGATTTCTTTGCATGTCGATAAGTCGTATTTTTAATTAGGTAATTTGAATTATATACTTAGTTTAGGTAGGGTTTTTAGTTGGAACTCGTATACATGGTTTATGATTTTTGAACAATCTGTAGGTGTCATGTATGAATAGGTATGTAGAATTGTATTTTGAAATCAATATATTTGTTTAATTAAATCAAATTTGAATTGTAATTGTACATATTTATGCAATTTTCTACAAGTCGATCTGTTTTTAGTTAGTAAAGTTTTAGTTGTTTTTTTGCCATTGGAATTGTATATTTTATATAATGGACTCGTGTAAATAGGTCGACCAATTGTATCGTTTGACATTTGATTATTATTTGTTTATGTAGACAAATTTAGTCATGTATTTTTGGTACTTAAAATTGTAAACTTAGTTAAATTAATTTTTGTTAGCTACGTTCAATTACGTTTTTTGGGGCATTGGAATTGTGTATGTTATTTCATTGAACCGTATATCTTGTATAATAGATTTTTGTTTAGGTAGACAAGTAGATTTGTATGTTTTGGTAATTGGGTTTGTATATGTAGTAAAATTGTGTTTTGAGCCAAAAGTTATGCAAAATGTATACGTGAATGAAAATTAATTCAAAAGAGAATTAAACAAGTAACAAATTGTTCTTACATAAAGTATGAAACCACACTAACATATTCTTCACCCAAAACTTTATTAAATAAAAAAATATTATACTATGGTGTGGTGTTGCGTTTTGGACATGTCCTACTGTTATGTGTTCCGATCTCACCACAAGTTCCACACTTTCTTTTGAGTTTTGTGCTTGCTTTGATGGCTTTCTCTCTTTGGCTTAGAATTCTACTCCTCACATTACTTCCGCTCCCCTTGTTTTTGGCTTGTTTCGGTGGCAATACAGAAATATCAAGATGTGAGGTTGAGCCACAATAGGTTTCCATTACCGACTATTTGCTTCCCATAGATGGTGCATGCGGCTGATCTTTTAACAATTTTACCTTTTCTTCTGACACAAGACGTGATAAATTCGATAATTTGTCAATATTTCCTTGTGCTAGGCCAATGCAACTGTGGAAATCGGACCAAAGGTTGTTTAGTGTTACCGCTGCTTCGTCTCCTCCGGCGAACTGATAAATCTGGCCAGTTTTCGTGTGTGGTGTGATTGATGCAGACTTCATCCATCGTCGTGCCAAAAACTCCCTAGGAATCTCCTGATAGTCCTTTAGGACCACAAAAGCATGAGAACACAAAGAGCTCCGATTGTTCAAGTTTTTGCAAAATGCATTTTATCAATGTTTCCGTCTTGTATTTCATGACATCAAATATACTATCTGTTTTGTCTTTAATTTTGTAGGAACACCTGGTGGCATCATCGATTATCTCTGTAATTGTGCGATCATAGACGAATGCTTCAATTTCTCTAACTTCAAAATACCTTGTGTGTATACACCAAGATGCGTGCTTCTCTATGGCTAGTCGTGTTTTGCACTGAAAAGCTATTTGGCATGCGTGGTCTAATTTATCGCTTACATGGCGTTGGGACTCCATTGCGCTTTGAAAGTGCATGAAAAACTCAACCAAATTCGAACTAGGATTTGTAAAATTTCCAAACCACTTTGTTGGTGCTCTCTCGATCGTGATGTAGTTTTGAGAAAACCACTCATTGGCACATCTTTAAAATATGAGGGTATCCAACTCTTTCTAAGCTCATAAATATGTACGAACCATGTATGCGATGATAGACCAAAGTCACCATAATATCAGCCCATTGACTCTCAAAATCTTTGTTGAAATGTTGGTGTCCCACACGATTGAATTCAGGCGATTTAAAAATTGTTATCCTTGAATAGAGCGTGACCCACCTTAATGCTTACCTTTTCCATTATATGCCACATACACAACCTGGTGAATTGCTTTTTTGAACACAGATTTAATGGCATTCTTCATTGCCGGATCTTGGTCTGTCACTATATAGTAAGGTTCACGACCAACAGCTTCTAAGAACTTTCTGAACAACCAAGTATATGATTCTTCGTCCTCCTTTAGTATAAGACCAGCTCCAAACGTGACACATCGTTGATGGTTATCTACTCCGGTAAATGGAGCAAAAACCATTTTGTACCTGCACACCATAAGTATACAATTTTAAGTTAATAAATAATATGAGCACATTGTATTAAATATACAGGAACACATGGCTAAGTGTACAATGTTAGTCCAATATGTATACAGATCCCATCAACTAAAAGGAAAAATTACATATGCCAATGTATTAAATATACAGTAAAACATCATTCATTGTTCATTATGGAACAAATAATTATACAAATCACATCAACTAAGTAAACATGATATATTTCTGTAAAACTTCTAAAAGTCTGCAACTAAATTCAGGCAAGTATACATATATTATCAACTAAGTATACATGTTATTTTGCAAATTTCATCAAGGGTACAACTTTAATCAGATAAGTATACATATCCTTTCAACTAAGTGTACATGTTACCGCATAAATAGAAAGTAAACCATAATGATTTACCTGTTAGTATTGTATGTAGCATCAAATGAAAGCACATCTCCAAATGTGGCGTAGTTCCTTATGGATTTTTGGTCTGCCCAAAATAGACGCGTCAGTTGTTCATCCTCGTCCACTGCGTATTCGAAAGCCATGCCTTGATTTATCTCTTTTTGTTTAAATAATTTATCTATCACCAATTGTGCGTCTGCACCGCATATATAGGCTTTCAAGTCGCGTTTGAATTTTTAAAATCAATCTTGATTACACCGATGTGCGAAAATCTGCCAACCATCTCCTTGAATAATTCGTGTTGTTTTGAACTCCCTATATTAGCCTTTTGTGCAATTCATTATAAATTCTTTGGTGACCGAAGTTCGATTTTTGTTAACTTTTAGGAATTGCTTGAATGTATCGATTGCCATTGGGTGAGTGTGGCGTTCATCAAAACTTAGATTTTATATGCGCCACTATGGTGTATTCGAATATACAACGTGCATTGCACCCAACACGGTTTGAAGTCCTCTTTCGTGACCCATGTGGCGGGCTGTTATCGGCTTCATCTGTATGCTCCATAGGTATGTTGTTTTTTGTGTGTTTGAAGCCTTCTCTATTGCAAAGAACATAATGCACACGAATTACTTCGTTCTTGAACCGCTTTGTCGTGCTCCTTCTGATGTCAAATCCGCTAATTGCTACGTACTCTTTGTAAAATTGTATACCGGTTTCCAATGTAGCGAAATGCATGCCTACTCGTGGAATCTTTTCTTGTTCTACTTCTGGTATCCAATATTTAGTTGAGCCTGGTGAGATTTCGAGTCGTTGACGTCCATTGAAATCATTTGTTGGTTCTGATATTTTACAATAAAACAAGGCATAGCATTATTAAAACAAAATGGATGTATTATTTATACAATATGCAACCATATACATACATATTGTTATTATTATTAAATACGTTCGTATACACTACCATACAATTTTTTTTCTCAGAGGAATTTATATCCAATATAACAAAATGAAATTATGGACTAATATTACAATACATACAAGTTTATATTATAAACACACAACAATAATGACTATGTATACAAGTTAAATATGTTAAAGATACACGCAAAAACAGTTAACAACATATACGCAATCTCTAACTAGTTGTAAATATTTAAGAATTAAATATTCAAATACAAAATTTATATACTAAATATACTAACATTGTTCACTACATATACAAACTAACAGAAATATACAATGCACAGAGACAATTCCAAAATTTGCGAACATGTAAAACATGTATACAATGTTTGACACTATTTATACATCTATTGTATACTAAACATACAAATTACATACCTAAACATACAATTGGTTCGATTATTCGTTTATACAATGTTTGCCACTAAATATACATTGTTGTATACTAAAAATACATATTACATACCCAAACATACAATTGGTTCGACTATTCGTTCGCTTTTGTTACGCTGATTCCTCCTAAATGTTTCTCGCAAGTATATCGTAAGTAATTACCTTGGGAACATTCACCGACCGCGTTGGAGGGAAGATATTCGCCATTGTTCAATCCCTTTGTCTGTAATTGATGACAACCTTGTCAATTAACGAAATATGATATGTTTTTTCCTGTATGCAAATGTATATCGTATAATTTTCGAGGTTTAAGAATTGATGTCAATGGTGGTAGAGATTGTCGTGGTGAAGAAGAATGGGTTGACGCGTGGATTAGCATCGATTATGGGGCGTGATCAATTGAAGATCATGTCCTAATTTTCAGCTCAGCGTCATTTACCATTTTAATTTCGACAATTTACTATTTTACCCTCTCGCTATGTATAGTTTGTTATGAAAAGTTGTATAGATTCTTTTAAATCCTGGCCGTTGATTTGTTTTTAATGGTGTGGATTTGGTCTTATGGACTTACCTAGGGGAGTGGTCTCACAGATCCCTCCTATTTTTATATTATATATATATATATATATATATATGAAAATATTATTTTTAAGAAAATTGTCATCTAGTATTATATTTTTAAGTATATATACTTGATGATAATGTCTAAAAGTGTAAATAAATATAATACATAAAAATAACAAATATGTATGTATATGTTTTTGTTAAAATATATAAATTAAAAATTTAAAAGGTTTTGTAAATTACAATACACACAAATGGGGATTCGCCCCGTCGTTGTCTCCACCTACCGTCAATTCACTTCATATCCGCCTTGCCCCCCAATTCACCCTCCCGATCCTTTGCGGAACGAGGACGATAATGCCAAAACCCGGCCCCACGTCTCATTGCCACGACATGTTGGATATTCTCATCTAAGCCCTGTTTTACTCATCCCATGAATTATACATATTAGTGAGATAAACATGAGTTGTTAATTATTTAAAGATATTTAGACGAGCATTCATCATAAACCAAGAAATGGAACACAAAGTTGGAACATGAAATTTAAACACCCAACCAAGATATACTAGTTTCTTATTCGTCGATGAACTTTTCTCTTTATTCATGGCTATAAGTAACTCTTATGAAACGTATACAACAAGTCTACAATATGAGTTGCTAGATAGATGAATAACACGTATCATTCGAGATAAATATGAGTTGTGTTCATTGTTTTACATATCTACACATGCCATTCATCAATCCGATAATGAAACATAAAGTAGAACAAAAATCAATCCATGTTTGACCGATTTTGAGCCGATTGAAGAAATTTAAACATTAAACTTTGAAAATTATTGATTGTGTAGTTTTCACGCACATCGGATTCAATAATATGAAAATATGCAATTTGTTTTAATAATAATGGAAAATAATGATATTAAGATCATTTCCAATGGGTCACACCAAACATGACCCCCCAACAAAGAATTATATGTGATAATCAAGCTTTACCTACCTAGTCCTCATTTCCAAACATATCCTCAAAAAATAAGGGAATCCTGTCCATTGAGATCGAAGTTGAAGGGATCATTGCCTTGGATATTCTGATCATCCAAGCAAGATACTAGATGTTATGAGCTACAACAGAACACGGAAGAATTGCAGAGAAAAGCAGAGAATTTAGAATTGTATTTCATAGATACCCATGCCATATTCTGATTACAGGTTATATATTAGTGCCTAATTCTCATGTCAGACTATATTATCTCTCTATAACAGAAATATTCTATCCTTCACATGACAAATTCTTCTAAATGGTTAGGCCTAACTCTTGTGCGTTGGCTTTTCCTTGGGCCTTGTTCTTCAACTTGGGCTGCCACTCCAATCTCTTCATCCACAGGCCCAATGGTTATATCATTACTCCCCTTCTCCGCAGAAACCTTGTCCTCAAGGCTGAAGTTTGGGTACTCAGCCATAAATTGGTTAATATCAACCCAAGTAGCTTCTTCTGGTGGAAAATGAAGCCACTGCACCAATATTTGTTTCTGTGTTTGATTATTACGTATGATGACGCGAGAACGTAAAATCTGTTGAGGTTCCATAACTGGTACTGTAGGATAAGGTGGAATCACTATTTGTGTGGCCTGTTGTGAATTAAATCCATCCGCCTTCCTGAGCAATGAAACGTGAAAAACATTATGAATTCGAGCTTCAACGGCAACGCAAACGATAGGCCACCTTACCAATGCGTTCAATAACCGAAATGGTCCAAAAAATTTGAGCCCCAATTTCTGGTTGTCTTTCCCCGCATAGTCCATTACCTGTAAGGTTGAAGTTTAACTAGCACCCAATCCCCTACGTCAAATGCAATATCACGACGGTGCTTATCTGCTTGTGCCTTCATGCGAGCCTGAGCTCGTTGCAAGTTGATTTTAAGTTGAGCTAAGATGTGATCCCTCTGACTTAATTCCCGGTCAATAGCATCGTTCAAGAAGAATCCTGAATATACGAAATCAACGTGGCGGTTCCCCCCCATACACAAATCGGACGAGTCATGCCAATTCTCGTCGATAAGAAGTATTGTACCAATATTCAGCCCAACTCAAAAATTTCACCACAAACTTAGGGAATCCATAACAAAGCTCCTTAGGTATATTTCCAATGTACGATTTAGACTTTCGGTTTGGCGTCGGTTTGAGGGTGATATGCGGAGACATTTTGAGTGTAGTGCCATGCAATTTGAAAAGATCACGCCAAAACAAACTGATAAATTTTTTATCCCGATCACTAACCATAGAACGAGGCACACCATGCAACTTAACGATGCCATTAAAAAATATATCAGCCACCTTCGCACTAGTCGCATGAGGCAATAAAGGAAAGAAATGCGCATACTTACTTAGTCGATCCACCACGACTAGTATTTCGTAACCTCGAGAAGGTGGTAATCCTGTGATAAAGTCCAACGCAATATCCTCCCATATTTGTTGAGGAATAGGCAAAGGTTGAAGCAAACCAGCGGGCGCTAGTGCTGCTGCTTTGGCTTGTTGACAAACAGAGCAATGCTTGACATATTTACGAATATCTGTTCTCATCCCAGGTAGAATAACAATTGGGTCGCAATGCGAAATGTGCGAAGAAAACTGGCATGCCCCCGTGAGGAGAATCATGGTACTCCTGCAAAACTGCTAACTGCAATGACGACGGAATCAACAATCTTCTTTTAAAATAAATGAGCCCATCAGAAATATTAAATAACGGAAACTCAATCGGGTTACTGATCAATTTCTGTTTAAATTGACGTAAGGCGGTGTCCGCATAATAAGCCAGGCGCAATCGTTTGTAAAATTCCCACCGAATGACGCCAGACCATAACATGAAGATAAAGTGGGATTACTAGAAAGGGCATCCGCGACTATATTTTCCTTTCCTTTCGCTTATAGACTATGGAGAAGTCAAACCCAACCAACTTGGATAACCACTTTTGTTGTTTCGGTGTATGTATATTATGTTCCATTAGAGCTTTCAAACTACAATGATTTGTCCCGACTATGAAATGGCGTCCAGGAGATATTAACGCCATTTAGCAATTGCCGCGAGAATAGCCATCTGAAACCAATGCAAGACCCGCCTTCCCATATGAAATGAAATAATGAGTATTTTACGATCATCCGGTATTTTATAAAATGAAAAATATCGCTCCGCTTTGAAAACCCACCCCACAGGGTCATCACCATTAAAATGGGGAAAATCAAGCTTCATAGGGCGATAAGCAGGTGTTGGACCCATGGGAGAAACCGGACCCCAAGGGAATAAGGGACTGAAAGCCTAGGAAGGTGCACGTTGAAGGACTCAGTTGGTGATGGAATAGGTAAGCTTGGAGGGCAAAATCCATGACTGGGGTGGACGGTTCCAAATGTCGGTGGAAAGGGGGAAGAGAAGATAGTGTGGGCATAGGTGGAAGAAAAACTGCGGGGAAAATGTAATATGAAGAAAATGGCAACGAAATCGCAGGGCGTCCGGCCACTGGGTGAATGATAATGGGATATGGATGGAACACCGGTATGCGGGAGCGCAACAGAGACGCCGACGGTGCGATCCAACTTGCTATCGAGAGCCGATAACTTAGCTATGATATCCGCAAGAGACAGCGATTCTTTGGTTTGCAAGTTGCTCGAGTGCGTATCCAATGTGTCTGAATTTTTTAACTATGTCGTCTAACGTTTTGTATCGTGTCCCGTCAGCAATGGCCGCCGACGAGCTCAATGAAAACGCCAAATGTTATGAGCTACAACAGAACAAGGAAGAATTACGAGAAAAATCGAGAATATAGAATTGTATTTCATAGATACCCATGCCATATTCGATTCTGATTATATATTAGTGCCTAGTTCTCATGTCGGACTATATTCTCTCTCTCAGAATGAAATATTCTATCCTTCACATGACAAATTCTTCTAAATGGTTAGGCCTAACTCTTGTGCGTTAGCTTCTCCTTGGGCCTTGTTATTCAACTCAGGTCGCCACTCCAATCTCTTCATCCACAGTGCCCAATGGTTATATCACTAGACTACTAGTTTCTTCATTAATATGAACTCGTTCTCTTTATTCATGCCTATTCGATTGGGTTTTCCTAGGCAAATCCTCGACATCCCTAACTCGTGTTTCATTTGTTTTGAACCGATTGAAGAAATTGTTAGAAAATCATAATCATGAATGTAATGCTTCAATTCAAGAAAAATAACCAAAATTATGTTTTTATAGAATCTCTATCATGACAAACCAATAATGGAAAAGATTATCTCAAATATATACCCAATTCATAGTTTGAGAATTCTTGATTTTGTATGAACTTTGGGGCCATAACCTCTTTTTGGATAAGTTCACCATTGGGAAATTGAATCGAATGGAAATAGTGGGTGCTCAAAAAGCCGCCGGGTTGTTTTTTCTCTCTAAATTTTTTTCTCCTCCCACTCTTTAGAAAGCTTCTTCCTCCTCCTTTTGATTTTTTTCTCTCCTAACCAAACCAGGTCACCGGCATGGGCTTTCCCCTGGATCGGCGACAGGATGTCGCCGATCCCATCCCCTCCCTAGTTTTCTCTTTCGCTTGACCATCCCGCTACTTTGGCGGATCGTTTTGATCCGCATCCGGTTTTTATTTTCCTCGCGTGAGTTGCTCGTTTTCATGCCGTTAAGTTTCATTGGTTTGGTGTTCAAATCTTTTCGACTTGCGGTTCGCGAATAGGGTTTTTTGTGTGGTAGCTTTGTGGATCCGTGGTGTGGGTTAAGGGGATGGTAGGGACGGCATCGACGACGCGGCGTCGCGATGGTGTAGCAAGAGGAGAGGCGGATCTTTGCTTTAGGTTTTTGTTGTTCTTTCCTTTCAGTCTTTGTTGTAGTTTTTAAATTTTTTTTTGTTTTCTTTAGTTGTTGTTAGTTTGGTTTTAGATTGCTTTTGAGATGTTTTTGCTTTGTCTTTTTGTTCTTTTCTTTGTTTTGGCGAAACTCGTTGGGCGATCGCTTTATCCTGCTTACAAGTATGTAGTGGTTGCTTGTGCCCGATTTTAGCTTTTAGTGTTTTGCGCCTCCTTTAAATAGTCTTTGAAGTCTCCTAGCGTGGGAGTGTTCGTAGTTTTAGGTGAGGAGTGTTTAGTTTATGAAGTGGATCTGAATTGGTCTTGCCAATTCCCCACTTGGCTTTCCTCCCATGTCAAGTCGGCCCTTTTACCGTTGGTTACGTTTGTGTTGTAATACCAATTTTTGAGTTGTTCTAATAAAAACCTATCGCTCGAAAAAAAAAAAAGATAAGTTCACCATTGATTTTCAATTTGGTCTCTCAACAAATTGAAATGACAAATTGAAAACCACTTAATGGTATTTACACATTTAATTCCATAATAATTTATTATTCTTTTAATAAAAAAATAAAAATTTAGTAAATCACTGTATTGGATTATACCTTGAGACAACTCTTCATATTTAATTAATATATTAGTCCAAATTAAATATTTCCAGCAAAAATATCAACAAAAAATAACATGATTATATTGAGATGGATAGAGTATTATGTTTCCACTTAATTTTAGGATATCCATAACATTGGGAAACGCTATCAGCTAGAGACTGAAATTGAATGACAAATACTGGCTTTTCAGGCACCGCCCTTTTGAGTATGACTTGACACCAATTTTCTTTTCTTTTTACCCTTACAATTAAAGTCGAAATATCAGCGCATGGACTCATTTTAACTGCAGAAAAGAATTCCCTTTTGTGTGAATTTTCTTACAATTTCCCAATATAAATCGAAATTAAACTTTAGAATAGAACCATAGATACATTTTGCTCACTTGAATATTTCAAGAAGAAAGTCTATTAATTACCCTTCCAAAAATTATTGTTCAGATCAGTACGTACTTTTGGCCATGTACGAGAAATTCGAATCTCAAACGAGATTGTTGGTGCCTGTTTCTTGCAATCAAAGTGATCAAATTGGCAATGTGATTTACACAGCTGGTTCAGATCTCATCAGAAGTGAATTTGGTGCATATGGGGAGAAAATATTAGGATCAGGCTCTGAGTATGTTCAAAGCAGTGTAAGAGAGCTTTTTTTTTTCAAGAAAAACTTTACTGTTGATACTATTTAATTCACTGATTTTTTTCCCATAAATTTTGACATACTGCAGATTAGCAGATACATTTCCAATCCCAGATATTACTTTCAAGTGAACGATGATTACGTGAAAAACAAGTTGAAGGTGGTTTTGTTTCCATTTCTGCATAAGGTACCTCGTATTATACATACACACACATATAAATTTAATATATAAGATATGGATCAAATAGGTCCTCCTATTTGGGAGAATCCACGAGACACATCCTAACCATATATCAACAATTTTGAGTGGTCCAGATTTTTAGGGTTTTTTTATGTTTATTTTTTTGTTTCAAATATTAAAAAGGGTAGGGTGGTAATTTGACACTTTAGAATCGATTCTTAAGATTTCATTCCCTCTTTCACGTGATTTCACCCACTCTTCGCATACTCTCTCTCCAAATTTGAGTTTCAAAAAAATTCTCTGTTGCTTATGTAGTATAGGGTTGTTGCTTATGACTTGCTTATGTAGTTAATGTATCATGATGCATGTGTAGTGTATATTCGTTGCTTATTTAGTATATGCTTATCGCTTATGTAGTATGGATTTGTTGCTTATGACTTGCTTTTGTAGTTAATGTATTCGTGGTGCATATGTAGTGTATATTTGTTGCTTATCTAATATAGACTTGTTGCTTATGTAATATGTGTTTGTTGCTTATGACTTGCTTATGTAGTTAATGTATCCGTGGTGCATACGTAGTGTATATTCGTTGCTTATGTAGTATGAGTTTGTTGCTATGACTTGCTTATGTAGCTAATGTATTTGTGGTGCATACATAGTGTATATTTGTTGCTTATGTAGTATAGGATTGTTGCTTATGTAGTATGGATTTGTTGCTTATGACTTGCTTATGTAATTAATGATATATAAAAACACAATGACACATCTACACAAGCAACAAATTACATCTTCATAAGCAAACTTCGAATCAAGTCAAGCTCTAAGAAACTATGGCAAATTGTCGCAACTTTTTTCACACAATATTGCGTTGAAAAAGAAGGATGAATGATTTCTAGGAGGATGATTAAGGAAGATGAGATTTGTTCACGTTGAATTTGATATGAGATTTGGATAGATTGTGTGATTATAATGTGAATGAATCCCATGAATATTGGGTAATTTTGTAGGATGACTAATTTACCCTTTCTCTAATTACCAACATTTAATCAATTTTTAGCTCTAAAATCACAACCATTGATAAATCTAGATATGTGGCTATGATTGGTCCCTATGACTTACCCTATGAGGTGGTCTCATATAACCCTCTCCCTTAATATATATGTTATATCTTGAATTAATATTCCATAATGGTACTTGCATTCCGCTTACATACTGTCGTTATATTGAAGGGGTAGTTACAAAGCCCCCAAAGTTCGGTCTATTTACGGAAAAATCCGTAAGTTTTTGAAAATTTGCAAAACAATCGAGTTTGATTCCATCTTATATTTCTCAACTTCATAAGAACCACCCCGATATTTATAGAAATATAACAGATTACCTCTTTAAATTTAAGACATAATTATACTAGGGTCGGGTGCTGTAAATTTGAAATATTTCTGGATCTTTTTTGTGATCAGGCCAAACCCTTTTTTTTTTTTTTGGTAAATATCCTTTTATTTAATTTTCTTACCAAAATTTGACAGGGACACTGGATGAGAACATTGGAGCCTGGTCGAGGAAAATTTTCATTCAAGCCTCCAATTCATGATATAAATGCACCTGATCTCTACATACCCATGATGGCATTTGGGACTTATGTGCTTCTTGCTGGCTTCTTTTTTGGGCATCAATGGAAAGTAAGTTCAAATTAAACTTGCTAAATTATATGTAAAATTGTACTTGCAATTGAACACTCTTCTCACCTGGCGAATGTGATCTTCTGTTCCAATTCATCTCTTATTTAATTACCATACGCATGATTGCTAATAATATTAGTTCATGTAGAGTTTTCCCAAGGGCGTATCGAGCTGGCTCGACTACCCCTAGCCCAAATGTTTTTCCCTAACCTAAATATTTTTTCCCTTAAAAAAACATATAATCTTTTTTTTTCCCAATAAGAAAAATGGGATAAAAGAAATTTGGGGTGCGCCCCAACCTCCCTTGGATCCGCCCATGGTTTTCACTCGTTGGAGTTCCAAGATTCAAATATTTTCCTCAATGAGAAATAGTCTTGATTTTTATCTTCAATAAAATGTATTCAAAGTATGAGATTTTTGACAAAATATTAAATATGAATATGAAAATTGTGAGTTGTCATGAATAGTTTTGGCTTTTATCCCTATAAGAAAAAATCAATTTACCTACAAAAAATCTGTAGGTAAAGCATTAAGAATTTAAGTTATAAGTTATAAAGTGTAGGTAAATTCGTTGTAGATAAATATTTACCAACAAACCTAAAACTGTTGGTAAGTATCTACAGTATTTCTGTCGGTAAACTTAAAAACTGTTTGTGAATTGTCAATATATTATGCAGAAAATAATATTTTTTATACTATAGGTAACTATAAAATTTAGTGAAAAATCATTTATGTCAGTAAATTTTGTTGGTAATTAAATTGGAAACTTTTGTAGTGTACCATATAATTTTCACAAACAAAAAAAAACTATATCAAGTTCTTGGAACTGATTATTAAAGACAACACGAAAATAGAAGTAGATTCATTGTAGAATTAAATTCTTGTTCACTGAATTATAAGCATATGCCAAAATTGTCAATAGTATCAAATCAAACAGAATTCTCTTACACTAACAACTTATCATTATAACGAAAGTACTCAGAATTCTCTTACACTAACAATTTCGAGCCAAATGTACCTGACCAAATAGGTTTGGTTCTTTTGGGCCCAGCCCAACTTTATCTCTGGGTCGGGCTATTTTGATGATTCTTAATCGAATTTCTCATCGATCAATTAATAACATGTTACAGGTTCAGCCCGGAATCATTAGGCGTGCAATTTAGCACAGGATTGCTCTGTTGGCTATTGCAAGTACTGCTGCTAGAGGCCACACTCCACTCCTTAGGCGGTGGGGACATACCGTTGCTCGATATGGTTGCTTATGCAGGCTACACATTCGTCGGTGCAGCTGTTATTGTGGCGATTAGGCTGTCTGGAGATTGCTTATTTATTCCGGTCACATTGTGGCAGAGCTTTTGTAATGGAGTTTTGCTGGTGAAGACAATGAAGAGGATACTGATATCAGAAGTTCAATGTTTCGACAAGAATTCGACTAAGCGTAACTATGTTTTGCTTTTCATGGCTACAGCTCAGATTCCATTGCTCTTTTGGTTGGGATATGTTGGTCTTGAAGCTCGTTGACCTCTGTTTGGCATTTGCATATTGTCTGTGATTCTTAAAAATGTGTACTTATGGAGAAGTATTAGTTAGTAACAAATGGAATTGTGAAATCATATATAGTGCACTTTGTCCAGAACCGGTCCTAGGTTTTGAAAAGTCTGAAAGAAAAAAAAAAGGAGCCCTTGAAAGTTGTCCGTCACGAAATGTCCGCCACAAATCCATTGCTAACCCATCGTCTCTAATTTTTACACCAATATTTAGCATGAAGTTTACCTACGGATTAACGACGAAATGATTTTCTTCGTAATTCAGTTCGTAACCCATAGTTAAACCTAGGGCGTCAATTCCGGTTGGGTCCGGTTCAAAGGTCCAAATTAGTGGTTCGCGGGTTAGAATAAGCAAACTCGACCCAAACCATTTAATTATTCGTGTCGAGAATTTTGAACCTGGACCCGACCTATTTATTTCACAGAACCCGGATCCGACCTTGATAAAATTATTTTTATATACATGTAATAGTTTCAAGTGAATAAATTTAAATTTTTTAAAATCAATGACAATAACACTCTATTCAATCAATTAAAAATATCACAATTCACAACATACAAAAATAAATAACATAATTATATAAATAACATACAAAACACATAATTAATGAGGTTTTAGCATTTAAGTTTTAAGGACATGTCTTGTTTTTCTTACAATTAATTATTTATTTAGTTTTCTTTGAAATTCATAAACGTGTTAGACGAGTTAAATAAGTTGTAGCCGGTTGAATCGACAGTTTATTCTTGTTCGACCCGATTCATGAAGTCTTGACTCATACCCATTAATTTTGTATAAGGTTTGTGTCGGATTTGTGTTGGTCCTAATTGAAACCCTAGTTAAATCTTCGGTGTTTTTTCCAATAATTTTTAATATTTTTTCTATGGAAGTCTGTTCTATTTAGCTATAGAATCCATCGCTAAAATTTGTCGTTATTTGTTGGTTTTCTTGCACGTGGTATTTTCAGTAGGACCTTGTGATTCATAAGGCCCTGGCGAGATTCTAAAAATGGGCCATGTGAAGCACAACACGAGTTTTAGAGGCAAAAACTCCAACAAGGCTACAATGTTTCAACTAATAATCTAATAAAAAGTAGTTCATAATAGAAAAGATTTCTCTCTTTAATCTAAATACAACACGCCTTGCGCTTTTAGGCAAATATAGTTATCAAGTTTGTGAAAAAATATTTAAAAGTTAAAAAAATAAGCCGACATGTTACTCATCGACCGCCTCTGCCGCCTTTGACCATTGGCAACCTGAGTCCTGGTGACCATGTGAAGATGATGAAATCACGATTGAGGGCTGACGATTGCGGAGGAAGAAGAACAAAGGGTTTCATATTTGTTATATATTGGTTGCTTACGGTTGTTCCTCAATTACAAAGAAATTGAGACTTTTATTTGAATTTGGTGGGCTAAGGCAAAAATTTGAAAATGGGCCTATTAAAAATAAAAATAAAAAAACTGGGGGCTTATTTGGATTTGGTGGGCTAAGGCAAAAATAAATGAAAATGGGCCTAATAAACAATTAAAATAAAAAATGGGCCCCCAAAGGCTCAATCCTCTTGAGTCTATGGCCAAGTCTAGCCCTCGATATTGTTTTTTGAAGCTTAGCATGTGTATTTCTCTCTTCTTTTAAATAGGTGACGTTAAGATTTGGACGTAAAATGTTTTGTTTGGCCTAACTCTAATACTATATGAAACAACAATTTCATTTCAAACATTTAATATAGGGATATAATTACATAAACAACCATTAGGTTTGGGCTGATTACAAAAACCCACATATATTTCAACATTAATTACAATAATAAACCTTAAAATTTGATTGTCTTAAAATTTAAGGGGTAAATCGTAATATTTATTTAAATATCAGGGTATTTTTGAAATATTTTGGGGTTATGAATGGAAAAATATAAGATTGAATCAAACTTCTTTTATGTAATTTTCATAAACGTCAGGTTGATTTTTTAATTAGTCCGAATCTATGTTTTTTTAATTATCTCTTTAATACATTAATTAATAACTCTATCACATACTAACGATTGATTCAGTCGAATACAGAGCTCTGAAAAACTGTTCATCGGATAATTGTTATTTTTTTTACCAAATTACATTTTATTTATTAATTTCTGAGAGTAATTAAGAAGCTTATATAACAATAATTGTGCCCTTCAACAAAAATTACATGATATGATACTGAAATTTTATTTCTTTCCAGTCTATTTCACGCATGTTGATCAGTTCTAATTATGCATTCTTGTATTTGAGGGCCGGTTTCTTTGGGTCCGGTGGAGGTTCAGAAGGAACTTTTCCAGCGCTACATTCCTGAACACAATAGCATTTAAATCGTTGGCATCTTCCGGTGACGAACCCTTCTTCGTACTTGCAAATGGTGGCGCAGTTTCGAGTGTAGCATCTGCCTCTGTATTCATGACTTCTGGTCTTGCACAATCTTGCTTCTGCTGGTGTCACTACCTCTTCTGTTGCCCAAAACAACGGACGGAGTCAGATATTGAAGTTTTAAGGAGCCGATCAGATTTATTTTTCTTAAAACTAGTAGACGAAGATGCTTTTATTTTTTATTTTTTAGATGAGGAGGGGTGGGGGGAATTTTAAAATTTAATAATCTTATATTGTTCATCATTATAATTAGATTCATTTTTTTCTTGAAAACAAGTTAACTAAATTACTATTAGGGGTAATTACAAAAGCCCGATGAAGCTTGGGCTAATTACAAAAAAAACTAACATGTTTTTGAAAATCATAAAAAAAAACCTTGAGATTTGATTTTGTCTTAAATTTAAGGAAGTAACTCTAATATTTTAATAAGCGTAAAAGGAGATTTTGAAATGTTTTTTGTATATGAAGTGGAGATCAAATGTGATGCACAAAAAACCGAATGGAGTTATTTGTAATTTTAAAAAATCTATGGATTTTTATGTAATTAGCCCAAACCTCAAGGAGGTTTTTGTAATTATCCCTTACTATTATTCATAACTTACCGAATCAATTCACAAAAATATTTAACAATAAACGTTCAATTCTAAACGAGAGTAGCACTTACGAGCAAGTACGAAGACGAGGAGTAACACGAGCCCTATGAACTTCGAGGCCATGATTTTCTTTTGAATAATTGAAATGTCACCACATGCATGCATAATCCAAAGAACTTCAGTTTGTTTATATATAGCAGTGAAGGATCTCATTCAGTTTTCTGTTTATTGCACTATGGAATTCTACTTTCATTACAACTTGCTTGTTATCCCTTCTAATGGTAAAAACAATTTATTGTACATGGCTTTGGAACATGATGGCAAAAACTCTTCTAGTATTGCAATTCTATTTTTGTCTTTCTTTCTATGTTGTTTGTTATAGGTTGTTGGATTTTTGAAGATTTTGTAGTGGAGTGATAAAAGAAGTGGGATTATTATTATTTATAAGATGTAAAACAATGTGTAGTGGGACTAATAATTTAGGTCGAAGGCTTTGTTAGTGGGGATAGATTATTTTGATAAAATGTTGTAGGCTAAGGCAGATAGTGGGAATAGATTGATTAGCAAAAATTTTCCTTAGTTTACGAATGAGACTTTGCATACCTATTTATAGGTCTAATATGTCGGTTAATTCATTTCTCAAAACCACTAGAACCTACTACAAATGAAGCTAAAATATTCTAACTGATTATTCTATTACATGCTAGCTAATTATAGATTAATCTAGAAATGAGTAGCAAATTCTAATACTCCCCCTTGCTGTTTATTTGAATAATTCCAAGCTTTTCGCCTAATATTTCAAACCTTGGTCTTGGTAGAACCTTTGTGAAAATATCTGCTAATTGATCTTCTGTCTTGATATATTTAAGCTCTATTTGTTTGTTATTTATTGCCTCCCGTAAAAAGTGATACTTGATAGCGATATGTTTAGTCCTGCTATGATGTACGGGATTCTTCGCCATTGTTATTGCAGACTTATTATCGCAGTAAATCTCCGTAGGATTTTCTTGATCTTCTCCCATATATCCAAGAATGTGCCTTAGCCAAATAGCTTGACTTGTAGTTAGTCTTTCTTTGCAACGTGCTAAACCTGGCGAGGATTGTGCTACACAATTTTGCTTTTTAGATGACCATGGAAATATACCCGAGCCGAATGAGGATGTATAACCCGATGTGTTCTTCATATCATTAGATGATCCAAATCCTCACTATCAAGTGTAGCCAATCACTCTTGAGTAGTCCGTGGATTCGAATATCCCATAGTCCTTTGTCCCTTGTAGATATCTCAATATTCTCTTTGCGGCTCCATAATGAACATGACTTGGATTTTGCATGAACCTCGATAGTAGACTTGTCACGTACATAATATCTGGTCTTGTAGTTGTTAGATGTAGTAAACTCCCGATGAGACTTACGTATGTAGATGCATCCACATTTGGTGTTCCGTCCTCTTTGCTAAACTTTTCATTCGTGACCAAAGGAGTAGCCACAGACGTTGCACCTTCCATCTTGAATTTCTTTAGTATATTCTCAGCGTATTTCTTTTGTGAGATAAATATCTAATTTTCTTTTTGGCTTACCTCAATGCCGAGGAAATAGTGCATCAGTCCAAGGTGAGTCATTTCAAAAGTTTTCATCATATATTTTTTAAACTCCTTGATCATCTCTTCATTGTTTCCTGTGTAAATAAGATCATCAACATATAAAGAAACAATGAGTCTGTTTGTATTACCTTGGATCTTGATGTAGAGAGTCGGCTCACTTTCACTTCTTCTAAACCCTTGACTGATGAAGTAGTCGTCAATTCGACTGTACCAGGCTCGTGGAGCTTGTTTCAGTCCGTAGAGCGCCTTTTTTAGCTTTAGAACTTTGTCTTCTTTTCCTTCTACCACGAACCCTTGAGGTTGTTCAACATATATCTCTTCTTCAAGATAACCATTGAGGAAAGCTGACTTGACATCCAATTGGTAGATCTTCCATTTCTTCTGTGCTGCTAATGCAATAAGAGCCCTTATAGTGTCCAAGCGAGCAACTGGAGCAAAGGTCTCATTGTAGTCGATTCCTAGTAATTGCGAGTATCCTTTAGCAACCAATCGTGCTTTGTATTTTTGAATTGAGCCATCTGGATTAAGTTTTGTCTTGTAGACCCACTTAACTCCAATGACTTCTTTGTTCTTTGGTAGATCCACCAACTCCCATGTTTGATTTTTTTCGATCATTTTGATTTCTTCTTCCATGGCTTTTACCCATTCCTTTTTCTTAATGGCGGCTTCAAAACTTTCAGGTTCCATGGTCACAAAGTTGCACGTCTCGTAGATCTCCCTGAGTGATCGTACTTTCCTTGGTGGTAACTCGGAGATGATTGAGCTTCACTTGAAGAAGACGATGATAGTGTCCTTGGACTTGGAGGTTGTGGTGTGTTTCCCGGTGTTTGTGGTTCTTCTCCTTGAAGAGGATCTATAGAACTTCTTGGACGTGGCACCTAATATTTTGCTTTTCCATCTTTTCTTCTTCCCAGTTCCATGTTGCATTTTCGTCGAACTCGACATCTCGACTTATGACTAGTTTCTTGGTTTTAAGGTTGTATATTCTATATCCTTTAGACTGAGAGCTGTAGCCGAGGAATATGCCTTTCTCGGTCTTCTCATCCAGTTTATGCCTTTTCTCTTTTGGGATGTGAACATAGCAGATACTCCCGAAAACTCTTAGATGTTGTGCTGATGGTTTTCGTCCACTCCATGCCTCTACTGGTGTTTTATTTTGCACTGCCGTTGTTGGGCACCTGTTGAGTAGATAAACTGCAGTGTAGACTGCTTCTGCCCAGAACTCCTTCGGCATGCTTTTCTCTGCTAGCATTGTCCTGGCCATCTCCATCACTGTTGTGTTCTTTCTTTCTGACACGCCATTCTGCTCTGGAGCGTAACCGACAGTCAACTGATGGTTGACTCCTTCATCTTCGCAGAATTTGTTGAACTCATTCGATGTGTATTCAGTTCCTCGATCACTCCGTAATACCTTGATTCTTCGTCCACTTTGATTTTCCACTAGATTCTTAAATTTCTTGAAAATATTGAAGACTTCTGATCTTTCTTTCATAAAATAAACCCAAGTCATTCTTGTATAATCATCAATAAAGAGGATGAAATACCTATTTTTCTCGAACGTTGGAGTCCTCATTGGCCCGCATACATCTGTATGTACCAGCTCCAGGATTTGTTTGGCTCTCCTTGTTTGTCCTGATGGAAAAGACTTCCTGTGTTGTTTGCCTTCCAACCATCTTTCGCAGACGTCATCGTTTATTTGGATTCTTTGGAAGATCTTTCATCATATTTTTCTCGTGCGGATCTTTAACCCGTAGAAGTTGAAGTGTCCGAACCTCCGATGCCATAGCCATGATTGATCTTCTTGGGCTTTTAGTCTTTGCTTCAATGTCTTGCCAAATGAGTGGAAAGTTCCTCTGTTGTTGCATTTTTACTGCAGCTATCACCGTATTTTATTTTTGTTATCATATATTGTGCATGAGTCTCCTTTAAAAACTAATTCATATCCTTTCTCCATCATTTGACCCACACTTAATAGATTAGTGTCAAGTTTAGGAACTAGCAAAGACATCTTGTATGAGACGCGTACCACTTTTAGTATTGACAACAATGTACCTCTTCCTTCAACTTCCACCACTTCTCCATTCCCGAGCCTGATCGGGACTTGATTGACCTGTTAATCTCTTTAAAATTCTTCTCATTTCCAGTCATGTGGTTGCTGCAGCCGCTGTTTATGTACCATGTGTCATTCTTCACCTCTGACGCAACATGTCATGCATAAAATAGATTGTCTTCTTTTCATTTTCTTCCAAAAATTAGCTTGATGTTTTTGCACTGCGACGTCTTTCTCGAGATGACCAACTCTTCCACAACTTTCACATTTTGGTTTATTTTGAAGCCAATAATCCTTTTCAAGATGGTTGGTCTTTTTGCAAATACCATGTGGAGGATATTTGGATTTTCTTTGATTGTAATAATTATTATTATTTCCACCATGATTTTTGTTTTTATTATTTTCTCCATTTCTTCTCCCCCCATTTCTAGAATTTTGAGATCGTGTATTAGTTTTAGATCAAAATGCATTTTCAACAAATCCATTTTCTCGCATATTCGATCTTTTCTCATAGGCTTCAAGTGAGCCTATTAATTCTATTCGACAAATTTTTCTATATCTTTACTTTCTTCCGTTGTTGTAACAATAGGATCATATTTGGCCGGAAGTGTAATTAATATTTTTTCTACTACTCTCTTTGTCGGTAATATTTTCGCCATAGGCTTTTAATTGATTAACTACTTCTCGTGAATCGAGTATAGTAATATTTTACGGTCTCGATTCCTTCATTTTAACATTTTCCAAATCTCTTCTTAGAGTTTGTAGTTTGAGATGTCGTACCTTATCACTTCTTTGATATTCCTCTTTTAGAGTATCCCAAGCCTTCTTTGATGTTTTAGCTCCACCGATTCTTGAAATAGTGATTCTGCCATAGCAATTTGTAGCGTGTAAAGAGCTAAGTTGTCCTTCTCCATATTTTTGTCTAATTTTTCCTTTTCCCGCTTAGACAAAACAGATGTATTTTCGAGGATAGTATTTCCCTTGTCAATGATATCCCATAGACTTTGGGACATAAAATATGTTCTCATTTTGATAGCCCAATAATTATAATATTCTCCTGAAATAATAGGGATTGAGATTTGGTAGTTGTTTTGTAGAGTTGACATATTAGAAATTTTAAAAATGATGTTGGGATAATTTTAGTGCATGTGAGAGGATAGTTTAACTAAGCTAGTTTCACCCGATTAATAATCCAACCGGCTCGATACCACTTTGGGATTATTTAAAGATTTTGTAGTGGATTGATAAAAGAAGTGGGATTATTATTATTTATAAGATGTAAAACAATGTGTAGTGGGACTAATAATTTAGGCCAAAGGCTTTGTTAGTGGGGATAAATTATTTTGATAAAATGTTGTAGGCTAAGGCAGATAATGGGAATAGATTGATTAGCAAAAAGTTTCCTTAGTTTACAAATGAGACTTTGCATACCTATTTATAGGTCTAATATGTCGGTTAATTCATTTCTCAAAACCACTAGAACCTACTACAAATGAAGCTAAAATATTCTAATTGATTATTCTATTACATGCTAGCTAATTATAGATTAATCTAGAAATGAGTAGCAAATTCTAATATAGGTATATCATTTCTGTCTAAGTTTTGCTAAAAACAATTAGTTGGATTGAACAACTTAAGCTTTTATAGTATTTGAATTGTTAGTATGTAATGTTTAAGGACAAAAATAACTTATTTCTTTAATTACGAGGTGCATGGTCTGATGAACTTATGTTCATGAGATAGGATTTTACTGTTGGAAGTTTTGATCCGATTTCGACCAAACTTTTGGTGGCGTACGTACTAATGGAGAAATTAAATTGTAAATTGTTAATCTACGTTCCGAGTAGATGTTTGTAGTATTTTGTATTTCACAAAACCGAATTTCACGAGTAAAAATTAGTATCAAAGTTGGCCACATGAATAAGCATTATGTAAAGGGAGTTGAAAGGCTTTAGCCTTGACCCTATAGAATATAAAACATAGTTTATCCTAGCATAAATACTAAAAGGTGTTATTGTTGGAATACTATAACACAAGTGAATGATCACAAGTAAGCCATGCGCTGCGCGTGCCACCCGTCGGGCGATCTAAATACAGTCCACTGTTTTGTCACTCGAAAATGGGCTTGACCTAAATTCAAGTGATTGTTGGGCGGATGAATCGGACATTGCGGTGTCCGTTTTCTATGTGTCCTGTTCAAGTCTATAACTCCTCGGATAGTGGTCATTGATAGGGTTATAACATCCGAGTGTTACAAGGAAAGTTATTGCCCATTCACTCACCTAAATTTATGCCTTGCAAGTTGGATTTTGTTGCCTATAAATAATTTGGATTTCCATTGCGTAGAGTTACATAGAAAATTCTTACTTTACTTCATATTCTGAAAGTGTTATAACAAGTATCGTAGCATCTCTTCTCATACCTCCATTCTGCATTTGAATCCAGTAACAAGTTCTCACTCTTTCAAGTTTGAAAGGTACTTTCGTGTCAGTGGTCTTTCGCCGCACGAAAGAGGTTAAGCCGTTTTATTTTTGGGGACATTACGTCGTACCATGAGCACTAGCCGGGTATATTCGTCTTGCGAAAAGAGTTCAATCTCAACTCGGCTTCTGTCTAGACAAGTTGTATAGTTCGATTCCATTTTACTGTACTTTTCTGTTCTATTTTTGTAACAACCATTGTTGAAGTCTCCCGTTGTAATATCTTTGTAATCAACAAACGCAAGATAGATAACGAACATCATGATGGAGAGCACAACCAGAACCCCGATCATTCCTCCTGCTCAGGCTAAGAAACCCGAAAAATTAATGGGTTTCGATATCAAGAGGTGGCAGCAAAAAATGATGTTTTACCTGACTATCCTAAGCTGGGCAAAATACTTGACTGTAGACGCTCCTCCGATGGCTGAAAATGAAATAAATCCTGAAAAACATGTTGTGTTTGGTGCATGGAGCCCTTTTCTTCATTGCAACTACTATATATGAATTCTTGATTTCTTAGAAGATAAATATATAAATTCATTAATTAAATTCCACAAAAGAACAATTATACATAGATGCAAAAATTACTTCGGATGTTATGACATCTGGAACAACACCTAGTACAACACATGCGATCACATTTGGCAGGGCATGATTAGTTCAACACCAAGTGGTGAAGAACTAAGATGACGCCTATGATAGATACATATTTTGGACCTGACTTCATAACATTTATGTTAGATGGTGAGCCGAACTCAATTAAAGAAGCTCTAAGCAGTCCAGATACTCCGCTCTGGCAAAAAGCTATCAATAGTTAAATTGAATTCATTCTGCAAAATCATACGTGGGAGTTGGTTGATCTCCCTACTGGTCATAAACTTTTAGGATGTAAATGGATCCTAAAGAAGAAGTATAAAGTAGATGAAACTATTGATAAGTATAAAACACGACTTGTGGCTAAAGGCTTCAAACAAAAAGAAGGGTATGATTTCTTTGACAGTTATTCTCCTGTAACGAGGATTACATCTATTTGGGTGCTTCTCGCGATTGTTGTTTTACACAATCGAGATTCATCAGATGGAAGTCAAGACGGCGCTTCTGAATGGAGAAATATATGCAGAAATATACATAGAACAACCTGAAGAGTTTGTTGCACCCGGACAAGAAAAGAAGGTGTGCAAGTTAATAAGATCCTTGTAAAAACTGAAACAAGCTCCAAAATAATGACATCTTAAAATAGAAAATAGATAAAGCAATGAAAGAAAGAAAGCTAGAGAGAAAGCAATATATTCTTTGCAAATAGATTCTGCAAATAGCAAGATTACATATTCACGGTAACAACCCTTCATTTATTATTGAAGCACAAGCTACTTAATTAGGGGAAGAGAGGGGTCACACGTCGAATCGGATCAATCATCCTAATAGCACAAACCTCTACTATTGAAGCGAAAGGTTGATCATTTCATCTACGAAACTTAAATATTAGGGTAAATTGTCAAAAGAGACACTAACTATACCCCATTGGCAAAAAAGAACACTATATTTGTGGGCTTTCAATTTAGGACAATAACGTTTTTTTTTTTTTTTTTTTTTGTGAATTGAGGAAAAATTGAGCCCGATTTGCCCAAATTCAGGCAAATTACTTATGTGATGAAAATAATTATTTATGTGGTCAAAAATTGTTTTAAAAGTTTACTAATTAACAATTAATATATGGATACATGGATTTAATCTGAAAATAATTTTAAGAATTTCAAAATTAAAAATTAAAATATAAGTATATGAAAATATATTTGAAATTTACAAAAAGAAATTGTAAATGTTATTTAATAAATCCAAAATCAATTATATAATGTCCGAAAACGTAAACGAATATTTAAAAGGCTATTTAATGTATCTAATAATTATTGAATAAATCTTTAAAACTATTTGAATAAACTTAAGAACTACAAAAATAAAATCTAAACATTGTTTAGTAAATCTAAAATTTATATTAAAATGTCAATATAATTTAAAATTAATTTTGAATTACAAACTAAAATTTGAAAATACTTAAAGAAATAAAAATTATATATTTTAAAATGTAATTAAAATAATATTTTAGATTCAAGATTACTATTTTAATTATTTAAGTATTTTTCAAATTTTAGCTTGTAAATATAAATTGATTTAAATAATGTTTATTTTTTTGAAATGAAATTTAGATTTATTAAATAGTGTTTAGATATTATTTTATACTTTTTTCGGATTTATTCAGTAAATTTTCGATTTTGTAGTTATTTTCAGATTTATTACATAAACTGTACACTTTTATTTTTAGTATTTTCCAGATTTATTTTTGTATATCGAAATTTTAATTGTAAATTTCTAAATTCTTAAAATAATTATCAAATATATTTTTTTATATATTCAAATTTTAATTGTTAGTTTGTAAATTCTTAAATAATTTTTTGATTTATTTTCGTAAATAATTATTTTCACGACATAAGTAATTAGCCCAAATTTTGGAAACTTGGGCTCGACATTGATGTTAATATGGCAATTTGTCCTGAATTCGCAAAAGGCTGAAAGTTATTGTCCTCAATTTATAGTCCGCAAACTTAGTATTCTCTTTTTGCCAGTGGAGTATAGTATTAGTGTCATTCTTTTGCTATTTAGCCTAAATATTAACACTAGCTCATGTCACTAATTCAATTTGATGCGGTAAAAATGGATGTGAATTTATTCGATATCAAAAATTGAAGGGTCCATACATATATTAATATCAAAATGACAACTGAACAAGGAATATTTAAACTTATCATTGATGGGTTCACTTAGTTAATCAAAATTTTATTTCAATTTTTCAACCGATGGCGTTTACGTGGTGGTTCAACCGAGTTCTTCTAGAATCATCTCCAGAGTTACAAGGCTTGATGCAATAACATTTGAAACGTTCGCATTTTCCATAGGTAAAACCTTCGTCCATGCATCTTTGCGTTGCGCCGATTGTAGCATCTGCCTTTGTAGTTATGACTTCTTGATTTGCACATTCTTATTGCCTCCGAATGCATCACAAGTTCTTCTATATTTTGAAGCACATACATTTATTAGTACCATAATATAATTACATAATTTATAACAAGCATTATCATCCGGATGCGATCTTTTGTTCTAATTAAAATAGTGTTCCTATTTTACAAGGGATGATTGCCACGTATATAAATTATCATATTAATTTTGAAACATAAATCAAGCTAATTAAATTGTGGGTTTTTATTATGTTAATTTTTACACACGTGACAATCATCCATGCAATGGAATTGAATAGCACATGATGAAATACTATTTTGGAATAGAAGATCTCATCGATTTTTGACATGCAAGAATAATAAAGGAGATCCAAATGACTCACGAGTGACGAGGATGAAAAGTAGAATGATGAGGGCGAAGAATCGTTTTTCCATGCTTATTTTTGAATTTCTTACCATTCTTATTGATCTGAACAAGTTACAAACATATCAATTAAGAACTACTTATATATATAGTAAAGTGTGACACAAATTCTTTTGTTGCAAAAATTACTTTACCAATCATGAGGCAAAAATCATTTGATGCACATATCTTGTGCGCCATGGATATCAACATATATTGTCCAATTGCAAACAAGGCAAAGTTTCAATTTGAAAGGGTGCTACAGAAAATAATTGTTTTAATACACATCCAAAATTCATAACTTCTCCTAATTTATCAATTTTCCTGCTGCATAAAGATGGTTGTTTTGATAAAGGTAATTTGACTAACAATGTTTTGCTTACGTAAAATATATGATAGTTAGAGATGTTAAGACTCGTTCAAATTCGGGCTTGTATGGGATGGATTCAAACTTGGTCAAATAGGTCTTAGGATGATATCCGGTCTATGTTTGTAAAACCCAATGGGTTCGGAGCGGTTAACAAATCCTATTGGACCTAGCATGTTATATACCACATTTAATTTTCGAAGTATAATTTGATTATTTCAATTTTGCTTTATTCACATAACTAGATGACAAATGACCTTTTTAATGTTTAATATTGTATATTTGTTGTAAATACTTCTTTTTAATTATAGAGTAGGGCAAAATTACAATTTTAGTCCTGTAATTTTGGGGTGTTTGCATTTTTAGTTTTGTTCGAATCGCGACTTGCAAAACTATCATGTAACTTGAAAATTTTCGCGATGTTGGTCCTAAAATCGCGAGGAAATTGAGGAATCAACCGAAAAAGTCACATGCACGACACATGACCAAATTTCCGGCCGACATACTTATGTGGCACTAATGTGGACCCTATATTGTTCTTTGCATGACCAAAAATTGCAAATTTGCCATCGTTTTTCTCAATTCTTATTTACTAAATTCAATATAAAATTTAAATTTTGTCAATAAAATAATTAATATATTTACAAAAATTCAACAATACAAAAATATTTTTCATTATTAACTTTTTGTGTAGATTAAAATTCGCACGTAATTTATAATTTTGATAAACTAATTCATTATAAATTCCTTTTAAGTTAATTATATACTTAATAATGAATTGGGGATTAAAAATTTAACATTGGATTTTGGTAAAGAATTTATAATCATCATTAAATATTTTAGAAATAATACGCGAATAATCCTTTTTTTGGAAAAACATGAATAATCTTTAATGTTAGTTTAAAAATATAATTAATTAAAAACCAATTTTTTTGAGAATAATTAAATAGACAATTTAAAAATGTTTGAATAGGAAATTTAGTTACAGTTTATTTTCTTCTTAATTTAATTTAACATTTAAACCTTGACAACTTTTTATGTTAATAATAGAATAATACAATAATCTTAGATTAAGAAGTTATAAAACATTTTTTTTTACTTTTCTTTTCTTTTTTTTTTCTTTTTTCTTTTATTTTTCATTCTTCTCCATATTTGTCCGTATGCTTCTCGAACTAGAAAAGCCATCCGCTACCGCCGCCCAACTACGCCTCTGCGGCCACCACCACCAAAGAGAATACAACTAGTCGAACTCGTAACAGTGAAAATCAGACCAATCCATTTTCAGTTGATATTAAAACCCTAATTTTGGGGTGTGAAAAATTCTGCAAAATATTTTTGTAAAAACCCCAAACTTGACAAATAAATTTTTACGAAAGGACGGTGGCGGTCAAGGTTGGCGGTGGTGGTGGTGGCGGCAACGGAGGTGGAATTGCAAGAAGAAATAAAACCAAATTATTATAAACAAAAAGAAATAGGGAATAAAATTGAATAAAACTATAAAATGATAATTTTATATTACTTTAGAATTTTAAAATGATATTTTAATTGACATGGCACATTCTAAGTTACATGTAAGCGCCGAAAACAAAAATTTCAATTAGGCCAACTAATTTGCCACATATGCATGTCCGGCCGGAAATATATATGGTCATGTGCTGCGTGCATGTGACTTTTTTCGGTTGATTCCTCAATTTCCGTGATTTTAGGACTAAAATCGCGAAAAATTCAAGTTACAGGATATTTTTGCAAATCGCGATTCGAACAGAAACTAAAAATACAAACACCCCAAAATTAGAGGACTAAAATTGCAATTTTGCCGATTGAGTAGTACATAAAGCATGTTATATTTTGTTATTGGAATAATAATATATGAATTTCGATGTGGATTGAATATCTTATTGATATTTTAAGTAATTTAGAATGTGTGAATCTACTATTTTTACTAGATATAAATGAATGTAATTAGAACAAAAATTAATCTTTAGGTTTTGAGTACGAGGGTGGGTGGGATAGGCCTCGTGCATCGAACTTTTCTTAGTGCGGTGGGTTTTGGTTATTGGCCAAACTTGTCTCATACCAACCGTTACCATCCCTAACAAGTTGTCGTTGTATCATATAGGTATCAAAAAATATTATTATTATATGTTTTGATAAAATTGATAATGAAATTAGTAATACATGATAAATGTAGGATTAATTCAACAAGATATTGCTTTCGGCTTTTAATGTAAGCCGTGCTTAAACCCAAATATCATCTTTGTACCCGAGCTTGTAGCTCAAGTGGTATCGTCGCTCACCCTTGTAAGGATGTTGACCAAGGTTTGAACCCCGCATCTTCGGTTTCTTTGAAATTTATCCTCTCCCCCAACCACTACTCCCAACTAATTCTAAAAGAACCCAAAGACAACCGTCTGAATTCATGGGTTTTTATTAAATAATACATGTTTTATATATGAACAATCGTAGTGGAAAGAATCATTAGTGATAGACAAAAACTCCCGCCAGGCGATTTAACGTTTAATGATTCCAAAACCACCTGGTGGTGTTTGTAATATTAGCAATGACATTTTTATAATATCTAGGGACCGATATTAGCAGTTCCTCGAAAAGTATTAGCGAAGACATCCGAAAAGTATTCGTACATTAGAAAAATATTAAGTACGAGTTCAATTGAAAATATTTTGTAGTACCTCTAAAAATAGTAGTTTTTTTTCCGAAAAAAAGTACGTAATAGTGGTTCTCTGAAAAATATTAGTTTTTCTCCGAAAGATTTTTAGTACGACTTTCAAATAAAGAGGACTAAGCGGAATAAGAGGATCCACTGAACAAGATCTTTCTCCTTTTTTTTTTTCCCTGAAAAATATCGATTTTCAAATAAAAAAGTATTAGTAGTCACACTCAACAATATTAATAGGTCCCTAAAAAGTATTTGACATTCCGCCGGGTCCCTAGGTTCGCAGTCGGTTAGATCCATTAGGTTGAATCCGTCTAACAGTTAGACCGTCTAACAGAGACTACCTCTTAGTGATACTATTTCTCTCGACAACAATGGCACAGCCCGGGGACTCGAAAGTGGGGTGGGTGATGTGTGTAAAATATACGTGCATTTTGGGGCTTAAAATGATATATAATTAATGCATTTGCACGCATATTTACTATGTTTTTACTTGGTTTCCTTTAAAGGGCATGATCTTTGTATATTCTTGCAATTCTTCGAGGAAAGCAGAACTTAAAATGAAGAAATATCGGTTAGAATGCCGGGATAAGATTGCCGAATGCAAAGAGAAGATCAAAACTACGGAAAAAGTGAACAAAAGCACTTCACACGGCCAGGTGTGGGTGTCACACTACTGTGGAGTGCGGTGTGAAAATCACACCTGCGGTTGTGTGAAGAAGGGAAAAAACAAGGACGACGAAGCGGTCGACACGGCGAACCGCAGTGTGAAGTCACATGGCCGAGTGGGACTGGGAAGCCACCGCACAATCTGCCCGTGTCAAACCACACGACCATGCGACTGAGGGCTGAAGTCAAACCACACGCCCTGGCTGTGTGGGAGTCTGTTTGAGTGCATTTTTCAGAGATTACTTCCCTTTCCAACTCTACAAGTGATCTCTCCAAGCATCTATAAAAGGGGACCAAGTCTTGCACGAAAAAACACAATTCCATACAACAAAAACACATCAAATAACACAGGAACGAATGAATGAAGGAGCTTCTGAGCAAAGAAGGCTAGGTAGCGAAGAACACCACAAGGCTTTCGTATCTAGGGAGCACAAGAGCTTCGAGGGATTGGAGAGAGAATCCATCTTGACAAGAAGGGGTTTTCTTTCTATGTCTAAGAACTCTTGTCTGTGCTTATATGATGTCTAAATGTTGATTCGAATTTGTCTATGAGTTTGTAATCAATATTTGGCATATTTTTCGGATCTTAGGGGCATAATCGAAACTGTGGTTTTGTATTAAATATGATTACTTATTTTCTTAATTAGTTCATACTTTCTATTTTATGAATTAAGTGCTTATTTATAATTACTTTTTATCGATCAATAATTTGCATGTCATACTTCTAATCCATAATCCGGGAGGTGAGTTCTAGTAAGATGAAAATCAAATTCAGACATGAAACATGTGTGACAGACGTGTTTGTGGGGAGTCATTCAATTCACAAATCTTTTTGGAGTTAATAAGAATTGTAACGATTTATTTTTAATTAATCATAATTCCTTAGAACTACAATATATATACATTCTACCCGTAGTTTATTTAAGATTTATTGTTTTAAGGAAATTTCCTATTAATTATATAAAAAATTTAGACATTAATAGCTCGGAGTTTTTTCATAAAAAATATATTGTTCTTAAAATTATTTCCTATCCTGTCAAAAATTTATTTTTCTCTAAATTTTCAGAGATATTGCAACAATTTCTAATCATAACTTTGAGATAAAAGAAGACATAAAGATTATTGTACTCTAATCGTTGAATATATTTTATACTAAATTCACATTAATTTGATTAGATCAATAAAATACTTGATTAAATGTAATTGCATTGTATTGTCATATATGTATATATAGACTTCGATTAATCCATATTGAATTAATACATTGTAATCATACAATGAAACTTTAATTGATTAAATATATGATAATTGAGGATAATAAAACATTTAAAAGATTGCGGAGTACTCTAGCTACCCTCTAGGGGAGGATATGAGGGGAGGATTTCGGAGGCGAAGAAGATTTTGGAGATGACTTGGGGGGGTTATGATGAGGTGAAGATTTTGGCGGGGCAGATGATTTTAGCGGCGGAGACGGTTGTGGTTTAGGCAGAGAAAGGGAGGGGCGGTGGTGATTTGGTGGTGGTCGACGAAGACAAGGCTGAAAGCAGTAACACTTGTATCGAACACAACTTCCAGTTTCAAAGCCTTCATTCTTGCATATTATGTGACAATTCTGATTTGTGAAGCTAAAGCATATTCGTTGGTAATCTTGGCTTCTCGTCTTGCATATCCTGCTTGCTTCAGCATTCATCACTGCACTTAAAAGAAAACACTAAATCATTGCATGTATTTCATCAATTAAATAAACTAGGTCAATTACAAAAGTACCCCTGAAGTTTAGCGTAATTACAAAAAAATTCAATTATCTTTTAAAACTACAAATTTTCTCTTAGGGTGCGACTGGATATGCTTTCATTTTGAAAATTTTCTTTTAAGCGCTAAAGAATAGTGGGAAAAAAATTCTGATGAAAGTTTTTAAAAATTTTGAGAGTGTGAATGGATATGTAATGATGAAAGTTGATTTGATTTAAAATAGTAAAATAATGATTGGATGTGATTGGTAGTTAAAAATATGTGAGTGAGTGAATAGTGAAATTTGTGGGAGAATGTGTAATAACGATTAGTTTTTGTGAAAAAATGTGTAGATTTGATTGGTGAAAGAAAAAATGAGAAAAAGTGAAAGTGAGAGAATAGTATATTTTAAAGAAAATTTTCATAAACAATCGCGTGTTTGTTCAAAAAATTACTCCACCGGAGCGAAAATGAAATATCGCTCATATCCAATCGCACCTTGACATTTGTTTCTCTCTAACAAATATCACCCTCAAGTAAAGTGGGTGGAATTTTTCTTTCAGAGAAAATATGAAATTTCATCAAAATTGCTGAAAACAACGAGTACTCATTGACAATGAAGAACTAGGTAAAATAATCAAGTCTGATATAAGTAAAATTTATCGGATGAATCTGATAAATAGTGAGGGTACTTATTAGGTCAATACAAACGTTAAAAAAGTGTTTGTAATTTTGGTCCTTTCAAAACAAAACTAAAAAAAAAAAAAAAAAAAAAGGAAAAACTCAATGTCTATCTGTTTTGTTTTAAAGATAGAGAGAGAGCACTGACAAGAGAAAAAGAAGAGCAAGAGGACAATAAGCCTTATCAACCCAATCTCCATGGAATTACTCAACTGTGTCTTTACTATACAGCATTCGAATTGTTTTGCTTGGTTTTATACTACTGCATTTCTAGTAGATCAGCTTAATTAATCATTTTAGATGCCACTTTATTTGTTTTTCATTATCGTTGAATGGCGAACAATATTTAATTTTCTTGTCAAATTAATTTCCAATGTGTGTACGTTTGACAAAGATTATTTCAATGCATGCTTGCTGATCATAACAATGGAATTTAAGGTAATTTTCTTCATTTTAATTAGTTATAGCATTATCAACTAATTAGTAATTACCATCTTTAATCAATTTGTGTGAAAGCATTTTATATACATGCAATTTGCTCGTACCTCAAAATGGGATAATTTCCATTGTACGCAAATCACAGATGGCTTGAAATTTGGAATGCTAGCATATAGGTATAAATGATTTTCTCTAGACAATTAAAACAAGATGAATTTAACATTTTGTTTAATCACAAATATTGTAATAGTTTTCCATTAAGATTTTTTCCTGAGAAAAATAAGGTACGAATTACAATGAAGGTGCATTCCTATGACATTAGTGGAAGTCGAGTAAAATTCGACATTTAATATATTAATTAATATATACGAGTATAATATAATATTTTGTTAAAAGTTAGTGTGAAGAAATCCGTAAAAAATGTGGAGATGATTAATACAAGGAATAGTAAATGTATGGGTTAAAGTATGAATATAAAATAATTATTTGTTAGTAAAAAAAAAATACGAGTTCTTTTGATATTTTTTTGATATTATAAAGATGTATTTATACTTATTTTACAAATATAAAATAAAATAAATATAATTGTTAATGTTATGATTCTTTTATTTATAATATATTCAATTAATACTTATAGATAACATTTGATAATTAATTATTAGATTAATTTTAATATTATAAAATTTATTAAAATGATGCATTAATTCAATTAATACAAGTAACTATCAAATATATGTACTAAACGTTTCACTTAAAAAATTCAAGAAATTATATATAAAAAAATGGTTGCGATAATCTGAATCAAAATCTGAACCGGTGATTCATGAACCATGACCACCCTTAATTAAAAATTGTTTATTTAATGATGTGTGACTTATATTTTTTTAATAACTTGGGAGTAGTGGTTGGATGAGATATGATAAATTTAAAAAAAAAAAAACTAAAGATACTGAGTTCAAACCCTAGTTAATACCCTTTTAAAGAGTGAATACCACTTGAACTACATGCTCGTGTTGAATTATATAAACTTATTTTATGTTTAATTGTGGTAGATGAGTTTGATAGTTGAGTTTAAGTTGTTGGTATGGTAGGTGAATGTGGTAGATGGAAATAAAAGATAACCATTTGATTAAGGTTGGTGAGAATCAATCTTAACCATTGATCTATATGAAGTTTTAGTATAAATAGGTGGTGTTGTTGGTTCATTTTGTATCAAGTTAAGAAAGAAAAACAAGTGAGTGAAAGCAAAGCTTCTAAGTAATATTGAGTTTAAGTGAAGTTGTGGTGAGGTGTGTCTTTTAATATTTGAGTGATCAATAAAATTATGTCTTTTGAGTGGTAAATTTCCAACAAAGTGGTATCGAGCCACAATTGTAATATCTCGTGAGATTCTAAGTATGCTCTGTAGTTGCGGCTTTGGTGATCTTCCACATCGAAAAAAAAATTTCTTGAGATTTTATACATAGTGAGACCAGGTTGAGAGTATTGACTCAACTAATAGAGTTGACCAAGTCAAGTTGATAGTTGACCGCGAGTTGACCAAGGGTTGACCGTTGACCAAGTAAAAAAAAATTTCCGAGATTTTTTTTTCTCCATTTGTTAGTTAGAATCTTAAATTCACATAGCTAGTGTGGCATCATTCCAAGTTCCACAACTTAAGGGAAACGACTTTGAAAACTCGGAGTATCAAAATGAAGGCACTTCTCGGAGCACATGACGTATGGGAAGTCGTGGAAAAAGGTTATGAAGAAACTAAAGATGAGTCAACACTATCCTCTACGAAAAAAGGATAGTTTGAAGGACTCGAGAAAGAAAAAGACAAGAAGGCTCTCTTCCTCATCTACCAAGCTTTAGATGATGATGGCTTTGAGAAAATCTCAAGTGCTACCTACCTCTGCTAAACAAGTGTGGGATAAGCTCCAAGTCTCTTACAAGGAGAAGAGAAAGTTAAAAAGGTACGACTACAAACATTGAGAAGAGAGTTTGATTCACTACAAATGAAAGAAGGTGAACTTGTTTTTACGATTACTTTTCTAGAGTTTTAACCTTTTCTAATCAACTAAAAAGAAATGGTGAAAAACTAGAAGATGTAGTCATTATGGAGAAAATTTTACGATCTTTGGATGCAAATTTTGATAGTATTACAACTATCATCGAGAAACTAAAGACCTCGAAACTATGACAATTGAACAACTTCTTGGTTCACTGCAAGCCCATGAAGAAAAAAGAAGAAAAAAATGGTGTTGCGATCAACTTCTTAAGACAAGTCCAAAACCAAGAATGAAGAAAACTTCCACAATAACAAGTCAACGTGGAAGAGGTCGTGGACAAGGAAGAGGTCATGGCCGTGGATGAGGTTGGAATTCAAATAATAATTTCAACAACAACTATATGCAAGGAGAAAGTTCCACAAGAGGCCGTGGAAGAGGAAATTCATACTCGAGGTATGATAAATCTCAAGTTCAATGTTATAATTGTCAAAAGTTTGGTCATTACGCCGGTTGTAGAAATCCCAATACTCGAGTTAATGAGAGAACCAATTTGGTGGAAGAAAAGAAAGAAGATGGTGCTAATGTTTTGCTTCTAGCACGAAACAATAACGGTGAAGGTCAAGATGACACATGGTACCTGGATACAGTGCTAGCAATCATAAGTGTGGGAGACGAACAATGTTCATAGAACTTGATGAATCTATAAGTGGCAATGTCTCTTTCGGTGATAATTCTAAAGTAGCCGTAAAAGGAAAATGTACAATCCTTATTCGCTTGAAAGATGGGAGACATCAATTTATTTCTAATGTTTATTATGTACCCACCATGAAAACAAATATTTTGAGTGCAGGACAACTCTTAGAGAAAGGTTATGATATTCATTTGAAAGAAAATAACCTTTCTATAAGAGACAATATGAATAACTTGATTGCCAGGGTACCCATGTCAAGAAATAGAATGTTTACGCTCAACATTCAAACTAATGTAGCAAAGTGTCTCAAGATGTGCTATAAAGATTCATCATGGTTGTGGCATCTAAGATTTGGACATCTCAACTTTGGAGGACTCGAGTTATTATCCAAGAAGAATATGGTGAGAGGTTTACCTTGTATCAACCATCCCGATCATTTTTGTGAAGGATGTTTACTTGGGAAGCAATTCGGGCAAAGCTTTCCAAAAGAGTCAAACTCAGGATCTCAAAAGCCACTTGAGCTAATACATGCGATGTTTGTGGTCTTATCAAGCCAAATTCATTCGGTAAAAGTAATTACTTTCTACTATTCATTGATGATTTTTCAAGAAAAACTTGGGTTTATTTCTTGAAGCGAGAAGTCGAAGTGTTTGAAGCATTCAAAAGGTTTAAGGCGGGTGGAGAAAGAAAGTGGTCTTCACATTAAAGCCATGAGAACGATCGAGGAGAGAATTCACTTGAAGGAATTCCAAGAGTTTTGTGAAGCAAATGAAATTAGACGACCACTTCTTGTTCCCGAGATCCCCCAACGAGAATGGAGTTGCGAAGAAAGAATCGAACCATTCTCAACATGGTGCAGTATGCTCGAAAGCAAGAAAATGCCAAAGGAGTTAAGGCGGGAAGGCGTGGCGTGTGCGATTTATCCTGTCAAATCGCTCACCAACAAGAAGCGTGTGGGGCAAGACACCACAAGAAGCATGGAATGGGAGAAAGCTGGTATTTCTCATTTAAGAGTTTTTGGAAGCATAGCTCATGTACATGTACGGATGAACAAAGAAGCAAGTTGGATGATAAAAGCGAAGTTCCTTCATCGGCTACGACAATAACTCCAAAGGCTACAAATTATATAACCCCATCAATGGGAAGATAATCACCATCGAGATGTTATCTTTGATGAAGAAGGCCAATGGGATTGGGGTACACATGCCAAAGATTACAACTTCGTTCCTAAATTTGAAGATGATGAACAAGTAATTGTTGAGCAATCGGAGAAGAACCCATTACACCACCAACATCACCATCATTTTCACAATCACCACCATCTTTCCTAGTTGAGAGAAATGAAGAGCGTCAAGAAGCCCGGGAGAGCTCTATGAGGTAATCGATAAGCTCGAAAACCTCACCCTATTTTGTCCATTCGCAGATTGTGAGCGATGAACTTTGAAGAAGCTACTCAAAATAAGAAATGGGGAGATGCAATGGATGAAGAAATTAAATCCATCAAGAAAAATGACACTTGGGAGCTTGCTCAACTTCCCAAAGGTCATAAGGCAATCGGTGTAAAATGGGTGTACAAGGTGAAAAAGAATGCCAAAGGAGAAGTTGAAAGATACAAGGCGAGGCTTGTTGCAAAGGTTATAGTCAAACAAAATGGCATTGACTATGATGAGGTATTTGCTCTGTTGCGTTTAGAAACCATAAGACTAATAATTTCTTTGGCAGCCCAAAATAAGTTGAAAATACATCGAGATGGATGTAAAGTCAGCGTTCCTTAATGGAGTCTTGGAGGAAGAAGCCTACATTGAACAACCGGGGCTATGGGGTTGAAGGACAAGAAGATAAAGTCTTGAAGTTAAAGAAAGCTCTCTATGGATTGAAACAAGCACCGAGAGCATGGAATAGTAGAATTGACAAATACTTGCAAGAGAAAGGCTTCACAAAATGTCCATACGAACATGCTCTTTACATCAAGAACAAGGATAATGATGTTTTAATTGTTTGCTTGCACGTTGATGATTTGATTTTTATAGGGAACAACATAGGCTTGTTCCAAGAATTCAAGAAGGCAATGACAAAAGAATTGAAATGACCGACATTGGTTGATGGCTCACTACCTCGGAATCGAAATCAAGCAAAAGGATGATGAGATTTTTATCTCACAAGAAGGCTACACAAAAGAGATCTGAAGAAGTTCAAGATGGATGATTGCAATCCAATAAACACACTAGTAGAATGTGGATTGAAATTGTGCAAGGATGATGAAGCAAATAAAGTGGATCCAACACTTTGTTCAAAAGCCTAGTTGGATGTTTGAGGTACTTAACTTGTAGCAAGGCACGATATTCTTTAGGCGGTTGGACTTGTGAGCCGCTATATGGAAAATCCAACCACCACACATTTCAAGGCGACCAAGAGAATTCTTCGTTACCTAAAAGGTACAATCAACTTTGATCCGCTTTATTCGATTTCTAATGATTATAAGCTAGTTGGATACGATGATAGTGATTGGGCCGAGATACTGCGATGATCGGAAAAGTACAACTTGCCTTCACATTTTCATGGGAGATCTCGCTTTCACTTGGGCATCGAAGAAACAACCAATAGTCACTCTTTCAACATGTGAAGGCTGAGTGCGTGGCGGCTACATCATGTGTTAGTCATGCAATATGGCTAAGGAATTTGTTAAAAGAATTAAGTATGTCACAAGAAGATCCAACAGAGATTTATGTTGATAACAAGTCGAAAGAATAGCCTTGGCCAAGAATCCGGTATTTCATAATCGAGCAAGCATATTGATATTCGATACCATTATATCGAGAGAATGCATTGCCAGAGAAGAAGTTCTAGTGAAGTACATGAAGTCGCAAGATCAAGTTCTTTGATATCTTTACCAAACCATTGAAGTATGAAGACTTTGCAAGATTGAGAAGTTCACTTGGGATTATAAAATAAGTTTAAAGGGGAGTGTTGAATTATATAAACTTATTTTATGTTTGATTGTGGTAGATGAGTTTGGTAGTTGAGTTTAAATTGTTGGTATGGTAGGTTAATGTGGTAGATGGAAATAAAAGATAACCATTGGATTAAGGTTGGTGAGAATCAATCTTAACCATTGATCTAGATGAAGTTTTAGTATAAATAGGTGATGTTGTTGGTTCATTTTGTATCAAGTTAAGAAAGAAAAACAAGTGAGTGAGAAACAAAGCTTCTAAGTAATATTTGAGTTTAAGTGAAGTTGTGGTGAGGTGTGTCTTGTAATATTTGAGTGATCAATAAAATTATGTCTTTTGAGTGGTAAATTTCCAACATTTAGTAATTATGTGTGACTTATATATGTATACACATTTTAAATAAATATATTTACATGTTTGCTTATATCATGTGGTATCTAATATAGCATATGAATGTCATATGTACTGATAGTAATTATATTATTTTGTACACGTGTGAGGCATCTTACATATCTATTTAATGTAGGCAAAAACTTGTATGAGATGATCTCATAAATTATATTAATGAGAAGGATCTTATTTGTAATTCGAATCTCAACTCAAACCCAAACTTATTAAGAAAAATATATATATAATTTTGTGTTTTGTAGGACCCGTCTCATGAACATATCTCCATGAGACCGTCTTATGTAAGACCTTCATTTTAATGTATAGGAATACAATTAGATGGAATAAATCATGTATGCTCCTGATTATACGCAGCCTTTCATGGATCTCCTTCAAATTCCTTATTTCAGATTTAGATAAGATTTTCAAACCATATGCGTCATAATTTAGTACTAGAATATAAGTGTGCATACACAGTATATTGTCAAATCAAGTATGCTCTTGTATCGGTTTGAATCTTACATTTCATCTAGTATTTCAATACACTAGATACATGTTACATGTATAATTATAACATCATTTTATGCATGTAACAATAGTCTAATATGGTTAGGATACAAGATGAAATTAAAAATGGAATGGAAGATTCCATGATGCTCTTGTATATATTGATTGAGGCATAAAAGATATATTGATTGATATTGTAAAAGAAGTTTAGAGTATAACAAGTAATAAAATCCATTGGTTGGCTATTTGTCAATAATAAAAATATATTTTAACCATATTATTCGAAATATGTTATTTCGCCATTTTTATAGCTCAATAATTATCCACTTTGCCCTTTTTTTCATTTCTCAATACAGAGAGTCCTTTCTTGGGACCAAGAAATATACAATATTGATTTTTGAAAAATTGTCAAATACCTCACCGAATAATACAAGAAAGGTATAACCATAAGTTTTTGGTCAAAATATCTAAAAAATATGTTTCATAAAACATGATATTTTTCGTTTTCAAAAAATGTAAATGACCAATTTGGTAGGGATGATAATGAGGGAAGACGTGCGTGTCGACCGTGTAGAGCCAAAAAAATTATTATATCATAAAAATTATAATAATTCAAATAAAATAAAATAAAAAAGAAACCAAATCCAAGAAAAATAAATTATTATAAATTTAATAGATTTATATGTCTATTTATAATTTTTATCTTTTATTTTGTATTATTAATGCATATTATTTATAAAAACTATCATTATCGGAGTATATGTGTTAGATATTTATTAAGTACATATATTAATATATATATATATGTAAGATATATATTATATGTAGTAAAAAGTAAAAATGTTAGAGGGGACATAAATGATATCTTCGCCCGCCTTGCCCCATTCAGTTGTAGGTCATGGGAAGGAGTGATCCAAAGACAACGAGTTGGGTGGGGTAGGCCGAAATTATCATTCCTACAATTTGCATTGGAATATTGCCACCAAGTAATAATATATATTTGAAATAGGAATTTTAAATAAGAATTTTTCTAATTTCAATAAGAATTTTAAAACAATTAAAAATTTAAGTTATAATTTATATGATTTTCTTTGAATTTCTCATTAGGCTCATCCCACTTTTTGGTGCATTGGCTGCACCAATATATCCTAACCAGTGCATGGCTCTATGCTCTTGATAAGCTGGTTAGTAGCACGATTAAATTAATTGTAATGATGATAAACATTGGGTTTGTGATAAGTTTTAAGACCATGTTCAGAGTACCAAACACGCAAAAACAGCTAATTATTCAACCACATAAATTTGTTTAATTTCATATTTTATTCCCTTGTTTAGAGCCTATTACAACGTAAAATTCAAACTAGATCATAAACTCCATTATATATAGCTGGTTAAGTTATTTCAACTCGTTACAAATGCGGCCTCTCCAACTTTCCCTTGACGGCGACCGCGGCTTCTCATCGTCGGGCGGAGAAACGTCTGGGACCGGAGGAGGAGGTGGCGGAGCACCAAATAAGGTGTTGCATTTCTTCCAACAAAAGCAAGAACCACGGGAGCATCGGCCGCGGTGAATTTTCACGTTTGCAGATTGTTTTGCAGTTGCCTGCATGGCGCCTGAAGTAACATCTCCCATGGTATTTCTTGCTCTTTGTGTAGCAAATTCTCGCTTCTGTTCCCACCATCAGCTCATCTGTATTTATTAATAAATCCAGACACAAAAACAAAGAATTAATATTTGATTTGTAAAGCGAACCTAAAATAAATGCATGGAGAAAGGAAAAATAATTTAAACTTGAACTATTTAGATATTTAGTACACTAATTAACTTACCATCTTTACATTTTAATCCAATATCTTTTAAACATTTGGATGTTAAATCCTATTCTGACCAAAATTGTGTAATTTTATAAGAAATTGCTGACTATGAGTGTGAATGCAAATGTGTCAAATTTTTTTGGAGATTTTAGTGGTTTGCCGCAAAAATTATCACCAAAACATTAAAATTTCAAAAATTTCTGTCGGTTTTTAGTGATTTTCTTTCAATAGCCGGCCAAATGACTACAGATTTGACATGTTAAATTTGCACTATAAATCACTAAAATTCTGAAATATCTTAAACAAATTAGGACCCACTACTGCTAGTTGGCAATTACGATGAAATTACACAATTCCTGTCAAAATCGAATTAAATGTCAAAAAAATGGAAGGATATTGGACCAAAATTTAAAGGTAACTATTTAAACGACTAAATATCCAAGTAGTCAAAGACACAAGACCGAAAAAACTGTTTTCCCCCTGGAAAAATTAGCAATGATATTGACAAGAGAGAAATCTTACCAATGACGAGAAGCAGGAGTAGCAGGACTAGTACAGATACCTTCTTCTCCATCTTTGGTTCTCTGATTTGAGGGTGATTTCCAACAACTGATTATGGCTTGAATTTATAGATTTCTGGAATTTGCATGGTTTAATTAAGGGTGAAATACATTTAATTTCATGGGAATTCAGAAGCGCGTATAGTCGTTTCTACTAGAAACTTCTCTTAAGTTTTCTGTACTCCAAAAATTCTTCTGCTAATTGTGATTAGGATGCTAATATTGTTTCAGATTTGGGATTAGTTGCTAATGATTATGTTTTTATTGACTTCCAACCCAAACAAAATCGAATATCCAACTGGGTTCGATTTGTTATAATCGCATGCTGATTTTTATGATTTAATTTTTTATAAAATTTGTTTTAAAATAATTCGTGCGTCATTTTAGAGTTGCTATAGTGGTACATTAATTTCTTTTTCTACATTGTAATATGTCACCAGATTTTGTGGTTTATTGGAGTAACAAATTTAATAGGATTGTTTTTATTTAGTTTTTATTTATATTAACATTGTTATTGTTAATACAAATTATTTACAGTATTAAATTTAGTTTAAAAATATATATATATTTTGTGAAAATTAATCATTTTAGATGCCACTTTAATTGTTTTTCATTATCGTTGAATGGCGAACAATATTTAATTTTCTTGTCAAATTAATTTACAGTGTGTGTACGTTTGACAAAGATTATTTCAATGCATGCTTGCTCATAACAATGGAATTTAAGGTAGTTTTCTTCATTTTAATTAGTTATACCGTTATGAACTAATTAGTAATTATATACCTTCTCTAATCAATTTGCGTGAAAGTATTTTATATACATGCAATTTGTTCGTACCTCAAAGTGGGATAATTTTCATTGTGCAAATCACAAATGGTTTCAAGTTTGAAATGCTAGCATATAGGTATAAATGATTTTCTCTAGACAATTAAAATAAGATGAAGTTAACATTTTGATTAATCACAAATATTGTAATAGTTTTCCATTAAGATTTTTTCCTGAGAAAAATAAGGTATGAATTACAGTGAAAGTGCATTCATACGATGACATTAGTGGAAGTCGACTTTGTTAAATATATTGGGATGAGAAAAATTCGACATTTAATAATTAATATATATACAGTATATTATGAATATTTGTTAAAAGTTAGTGTGAAGAAATCCGTAAAAAATGTCGGATGAGTAATACATGGAATAAGTAAATGTATGGATAAAAATACGAATATAAAATAATTATTTGTAAGTAAAAATATGAGTTCTTTTGATATTTTTTGATACTATAAAGTTGTATTTATACTTATTTTACAAATATAAAATAAAATAAATATAATTATTAATGTTATGAGTTTTTATATTTATAATGTATTCAATGAATTCTTATAAATAACATTTGATAATTATTTTTAGATTAATTTTAATATTATAAAATTTATTAAAATGATGCATTAATCGGCAAGTATTATACAAGTAACTATTATATATACTACAACATAAATGACATTAGGTAACACAAATTTTGTAGCACTTTTTACATAAGGTACATATGTAACACATGTTTGTAACACTTTTGTAGCACTTTATCAATATGTAACCCTTATATGTAATACTTTTAAATAAGTAACACCTTTTAAGTATCATTTTTTAGTTATTTCTTTTGTAACGCAAAATAGGTATCATTTTATTTAAGAAGCACTCTTGGCAACACTATATTTTATTAATTGTAGCATTTTTTTAGACTATATTTTAGTAACACAAAATTATATAACTATCATTAAATCATGTCAATGATTTATTTAATTAATTGATGTCACAAAATAAGTGAAGACAAAAAAAAATCACCAAACTAAAAATTGTAGACATCATGTACTGTTTTTTTTTTAAACGAAGTTTTATTTTCTTTTTATAAAGTAATTTAGTTTTGCTTTTATTTTTTATTTTTATGGAGGTAATTAATTCCGTTGTAATACTAACAAAAAATGCGCATTTATGTATTTTATTATCATTATTTATTTATTTTTTAATTTTTACTAACGGAGACCAATTTCATCGTTTATCTTTTTTTTTTTACTTTTAAAAAAAATTACCAATGAAATTGATGTTGTTGGCAATTACTTAAGAATTTTTCCCCTCGGTAAATTATTTTTCATTATTTATTTATTATTTAATTTTTCTTGTTAGAACTTTTGTATTTGTCGGTAAATTATTTTTATATTTTTATGTTTTTTTTATTTTTACCAATTGAATATTATTAATCGATAAATTCATTTTATATATTTTTCGATATTTTAAAAGAGTTCAAGCTGGGAAAATATTTCGGCCCCGTCTGCAGGGCGGGAGAGCACGGCCCGTGCGGTCGGGGGTCGTGCTACTGCCGAGAGTCTGCGCTACGCACGCGGCGGCGCGCCGCCCGTGCGTCAGGGTCGTCTTTGTGTGCGAAGGTCTGAGCACACGCGCGCGGCGGCGCACGCCCGTCTTGTCCCAAGCGTGCTCTCTGCTGCGCGTGCGTCTGTTCGGCGAAAATGTGCCTTTTCGAGCCTACAAACGCGATTTTCCGTCACGGGCATTTAGTTGCCTATATTAATGGAGCCATAAAATCGAGCATTGCATTTTGCATCTTGCCCATTTTCCTCCTTGAAAGCTTGAAAGGTATCAAACACTTGGCTTGTTCTTTGTTGTTCGGTTTCTTTGTCTTGCTAACTAACCGAAGCTGACAAAAAGTCGTTGTATCTTAGAGGCGACCGTTGGGCAATAAGCAAGCACTTGTATACGGGCGTTTTTCGTCTTGCGGAGATAGAATCTAATTCTCGCATCGACTTAGGCCTATACACTATCCAACCATTTTACGAAAAAGCGAAAACCTTTCACCATAATTTAGCCATCAATCGCAAGACGAAAAGTCTTATTTTTTGTTTCATTGAAGACGCGATGGCTTGAGGATCGTTACTCGGTTTGAAGGTTCTTTGCTCCTGCTCATGGCGACAAACCGAAGCGAAGTTCTCCGTCTTGCCGACTTCAAGAGATGGCAACGAGAAGATGTTGTTCTCGTGACAACCTTAGGGTTGTCTCGTTTAAATGAAGGAGGAACCCCCTGCCGTTGGTGATGAAGAATCCGACAATGAGCGGAGAATCGTGTGGATGCTTGGCATAACGGTGATTTCTGTGTCGGAATTATATTTTGAACGGACTAGACGATACCTTGTACAACGTCTATAGTTCGTTCAAAACGTCCAAAGAGTTGTGGGACTCTTTGGAGAAAAAGTATAAAGCGAGAAGATGCGGTGCAAAGAAATTTGTAGTCGGTAAATTTCTGGATTATAAGATGGTTGACACCGAGGCGGTGATTAGCCAAGTACAAGAAATACAGATCATACTTCACGACTTAGTGTGCGAAGGGATGATTAAGTGAGTCGTTCAAGTGGGCTGCGATTATCGAAAAATTGCCGCCTTCCGTGGAAAGAGTTTAAGAATTATCTCAAGCACAAACGTAAGGAAATGGGGCTTGAGGATTTGATGGTTCGACTTTGGATTGAGGAAGACAACCGGGATTCGAATGAAAATCGGCAAATGTGGGGTATGACCACACTTTGTGGAACACCAGTGGAGTTTACATTTGCATTTTTAAATGTGAAAGGTGTTGCCAAAAGTGTTGTAAACACCAAAACCACATTTGTATGAGGTGTTGTCGAAAGTGTTGTAACACTAAAGCGGAACACACCGTAACAAGTTGAATCTGAAGTCCTACTAAAGATGTGATAACATCAAAGGTTACACACCTTGTAAAAGATGGAGTTGTTGGATAAGATCTGAAATCGGTAGAACGAGATTCTAATTGGATTGTCGGACGATGTTCTAACAAAATAAAATAAAAATGGCCGAGAGCCATAAGAATTCTGGATGATCTTGTGTTAAAACAATATATCGAGTTGAAAGGGGAGCTTTACTTTTTAGCAAACCACATAAAGGAGATTGCCTTGAAATGTGGGGTGCTTTGGAAAAAGTAGAAGCGCCGAATGAAATAAATTCAGCATTTATGATATAAGTGATGGTACGATCATTAAATCAAGAAATGTTGTATTTATTAAAGGTATCTTTTCTTGGAAAGGAAAGAGGTAAGTCTAGACGTTTTTTGACGTAGACATAATACCATTAGGCATTAATTTCGAATGGGGTTATTTCGGTTGACTACGTGAAGTCAAAGGAAAACCTTGCGGATCCGCTTACAAAAGGCATAAATCGAGATCAGCTGTATAAACTATTAAGGGGAATGGGTTTAAAATCCACAACTTAAAGAATGTTCATAGCGGTAACCCAACCTTGTGAATTGGAGATCCCAAGACCTTGGTTCAATGGAACAACTAAGTTATGAATGTTCGATTGAACACTTGGAAAATGTGTTAGCTCATTCTCGATACATCCAAGTGTATTTAAACCTGCTGAATGTGGTGAGGTTAAGTTTAAGACTTTTAAAGATTCCTATACCGAAAGGTGGAGTATGGCGGGATACTCTTCAATAGGAGATCACATATATAAGTGAGAAGTAATGGCGGCTTGAAAAAAACACTTTATGAATCTAAGATATGGTCCAGGGCGAAATGGACACAACGTGAGAACAACAAGTGTTAGAGTTGTTATTGTGTAAATCTTGTTGTCTTGGTTTACACAAACGGTGAGTAGTTCAAGACATCGCGTCACTAAGCAGCTAGTAAATCCGATAGTACCTTACTAAGGAATGTTCAAAGCCACAAGCTACCTATCCTGATGCAATAACGATTGGCGAGACTTTCAAGCGAATCTGCATACACGCATGCATTAATTTCATTCATGTGGGGGATTGTTGGAATTGGTCTTTGATAAATGGGGTGTTGACCTGATTTTGACCAATTAATTAAGTGGTTTCCATTTGTGAAAAATGGAATTAAATTATTTGTAAAAATTCTACTAAGAGAGTAGATGAAAATAGCATTTGGAATTTCTCAAAACCGATTCCGGGTGAATGAGAAATTAATGCTAGAAGTTAGCCACTTAATACAAATAAATGGTATGGAAAATGGAAAATGTGGGGGAGGAGAGATGCTCCATCCCACATAGGAAAAAGGAGGCAAAGTTGCACACTTATTTATCCTAAGTTGGACAAATGGGTTTGGGCCCTTGGGGGCACCCAAGTTTTTAAAGGGGAGAGGACCTACATGCTTGTGGGTTTGGTCAAAGCACACACGCGCGCCGCCGCCGCCGCCGCCCGCCCGCCCGCCGGCTCGGCTCGGCCCGGTCGGTCGGTCGGGTCCGGTTCGCGGGCAGCGGGCTGGGCTGGGCTTGGGCTTCAAGTCCCTTATTCTTTGTTGGACCAAAAACCTTTAAAAATTAAATATTTAACTAATTTTTGTAATTAATTAAATAGATTTAATTAATTTTCGTAATTAATTAAAAAGTTCAAGCTGGAAAAATGTTTCGGCCCCGCGACGGGCGGGAGCACGGCCGTCGGTCGGGTCGTGCTACTCTTAGAGTCGTGCCACGCACGACGGGCGGCGCCCCCGTCGTGCTGGGTCGTGTTGGTGCCGAAGGTCGAGCACACGCACGCAGGCGGCGCACGCCCCGTCGTCTAGGCCGTGCGTGCTCTCTGCAGCAGTGCGTCTGTTCGGAAAAATGGGCTTTTTCGAGCCTACGGACGATTTTCCGTCACGGGCATTTCGTTGCCTATATTAATGGAGCCATAAAATCGAGCATTGCATTTTGCATCTTGCCCATTTTCCTCCTTGAAAGCTTGAAAGTAATCAAACACTTGGCTTGTTTCTTTGTTGTTCGGTTTTTCTTTGTCTTTGCCTAATCTGAAAAATCGTTGTATCTTAGAGGCGACCCGAATCAATGTGCACTTGTATACGGCGCGTTTTCGTCTTGCGGAGACGAGAATCTTATTCGCCTCGACTTAAGCCTATACACTATCCGGCCATTTTCTTCAAAAACAAATCTTTCACCATAATTTACCCATCAATCGCAAGACGAAAAGTCTTTTTTTGTTTTTACGTTGAAGACGATGGCTTGAAGGGATCGTTTACTCGATTTGAAGGTTCTTGCTCCGCTCATGGCGACAAACCGACGAAGTTCTCGTGCCGACTTCAAGAGATGGCAACAGAAGATGTTGTTCTCGTGACAACCTTAGGGTTGTCTCGTTTAAATGAAGGAGGAACCCCTTGCCGTTGGTGATGAAGAATCCGACAATTAACGGAGAATTGCTTTGTGGATGCTTGGCATAACAGTGATTTCTGTGTCGGAATTATATTTTGAACGGACTAGACGATACCTTGTACAACGTCTATAGTTCGTTCAAAACGTCCAAAGAGTTGTGGGACTCTTTGGAGAAAAAGTATAAAACAGAAAGATGCTTTGGTGCAAAGAAATTTGTAGTCGGTAAATTTACTGGATTATAAGATGGTTGACACCGAGGCGGTGATTAGCCAAGTACAAGAAATATAGATCATACTTCACGACTTAGTGTGCGAAGGGATGATTAAGAGTGAGTCGTTCAAGTGGGCTGCGATTATCGAAAAATTGCCGCCCGTGGAAAGAGTTTAAGAACTATCTCAAGCACAAACGTAAGGAAATGGGGCTTGAGGATTTGATGGTTCGACTTCGGATTGAAGAAGACAACCGGGATTCGAATGGAAATCGGCAAATGTGGGGTATGACCACACTTTGTGGAACACCATGGAGTTTACATTGCATTTTTAAATATGACGAAGGTGTTGCCAAAAGTGTTGTAAACACCAAAACCACATTTGTATGAGGTGTTGTCGAAAGTGTTGTAACACTAAAGGCGGAACACCGTAACAAGTTGAATCAAGTCCTACTAAAGATGTGATAACATCAAAGGTTACACACCTTGTAAAAGATGGAGTTGTTGGATAAGATCTGAAATGCGGTAGAACGAGATTCTAATTGGATTGTCGGGACGATGTTCTAACAAAATAAAATAAAAATGGCCGAGAGCCATAAGAATTTTGGATGATCTTGTGTTAAACAAGATATCGAGTTGAAAGGGGAGCTTTACTTTTTAGCAAACCACATAAAGAAGATTGCCTTGAAATGTGGGGTGCTTTGGAAAAAGTAGAAGCGCCGAATGAAATAAATTCAACATTTATGATATAAGTGATGGTACGATCATTAAATCAAGAAATGTTGTATTTATTAAAAGTATCTTTTCTTGGAAAGGAAAGAGGTAAGTCTAGACGCGTTTTTGTCGTAGACATAATACCATTAGACATTTGATTTCGAATGGGGTTATTTCGGTTGACTACGTGAAGTCAAAGGAAAACCTTGCGGATCCGCTTACAAAAGGCATAAATCGAGATCAATTTGTATAAACTATTAAGGGAATGGGTTTAAAATCCACAACTTAAAGAATGTTCTTAGTGGTAACCCAACCTTGTGAATTGGAGATCCCAAGACCTTGGTTCAATGGGACAACTAAGTTATGAATGTTCGATTGAACATTTGGAAAATGTGTTAGCTCATTCTCGATACATCCAAGTGTATTTAAACCTGCTTGAATGTGGTGAGGTTAAGTTTAAGACTTTTAAAGATTCCTATATCGAAAGGTGGAGTATGGCGGGGATACTCTTAAATAGGAGATCACCTATATAAGTGAGAAGTAATGGCGGCAGAAAAAACACTTATGAATCTAAGATATGGTCCAGGGGCGAAATGGACACAACGTGAGAACAACAAGTGTTAGAGTTGTTATTGTGTAAAAATCTTGTTGTCTTGGTTTACACAAGCGGTGAGTAGTTCAAGACATCGCGTCACTAAGCGGCTAGTAAATCCGATAGTACCTTACTAAGGAAGGTTCAAAGCCACAAGCTACCTATCCTGATGCAATAACGATTAGCGAGACTTTCAAGCGAATCTGCATACACGCATGCATTAATTTCATTCATGTGGGGATTGTTGGAATTGGTCTTTGATAAATGGGGTGTTGATCCGATTTTGACCAATTAATTAAGTGGTTTCCATTTGTGAAAAATGGAATTAAATTATTTGTAAAAATTCTACTAAGAGAGTAGATGAAAATAGCATTTGGAATTTCTCAAAACCGATTCCGGTGAATGAGAAATTAATGCTTTAGAAGTTAACCACTTAATACAAATAAATGGTATGGAAAATGGAAAATGTGGGGGAGGAGAGATGCTCCATCCCACATAGGAAAAATGAGGTAAAGTTGCACGATTATTTATCCTAAGTTGGACAAATGGGTTTGGGCCCTTGGGGGCACCCAAGTTTTTAAAGGGGAGGACCTACATGCTTGTGGGTTTGGTCAAAAGCACACACGCGCCGCCGCCGCCGCCCGCCCGCCCGGCCGGCTCGGCTCGGCCCGGTCCGGTCTGGTTCGCGGGCCGCGGGCTGGGCTGGGCTTGGGCTTGGGCTTCAAGGCCCTTATTCTTTGTTGGACCAAAAACCTTTAAAAATTAAATATTTAACTAATTTTTGTAATTAATTAAATAGATTTAATTAATTTTAAGTAATTAATTAAAAGAGTTCAATCGGGAAAATGTTTGGCCCAAGACGGGCAGGAGCACGGCCCGTGCGGTCGGGTCGTGCTACTGCCGAGAAGTCTGCGCCTACACGCACGACGGCGGGCGCACGCCCGTGCGTCTGGTCGTCTTTGGTGCCGAAAGGTCTTAGCACGCCGCACGCGCGCGCGCCCGTGCGTCTAGGTCGTGCTCTCTGTGCGGCGAGCGTTTGTTCGGCGAAAATGTGCCTTTTTCGAGCCTATAGACACGATTTTCCGTCCGTACGGGCATTTCGTTGCCTATATTAATGGAGCCATAAAATCGAGCATTGCATTTTGCATCTTGCCCATTTTCCTCCTTGAAAGCTTGAAAGTAATCAAACACTTGGCTTGTTTGCTATTGTTCGGTTTTTCTTTGTCTTAACCTAATCAGCTGTTAAAGTCGTTGTATCTTAGAGCGACCGCCGAACCGTAAGCACTTGTATACGGGCGTTTTCGTCTTGCGGAGACGAGAATCTAATTCGCCTCGACTTAAGCTTTATACACTATCCGGCCATTTTAAAAAAAAACAAATCTTTCACCATAATTTACCCATCAATCGCAAGGCGAAAAGTCTTTTTTTTTGTTTCTCATGAAGACGATGGCTTGAGGATCGTTTACTCGATTTCGAAGGTTCTTTGCTCCCCGCTCATGGCGACAAACCGACGGAAGCGAAGTTCTCGGCGCCGACTTCAAGAGATGGCAACAGAAGATGTTGTTCTCGTGACAACCCTTAGGTTGTCTCGTTTAAATGAAGGAGGAACCCATTGCCGTTGGTGATGAAGAATCCGACAATGAGCGGAGAATCGCCGTGGATGCTTGGCATAACGGTGATTTCTGTGTCGGAATTATATTTTGAACGGACTAGACGATACCTTGTACAACGCGTCTATAGTTCGTTCAAAAACGTCCAAAGAGTTGTGGGACTCTTTGAAGAAAAAGTATAAAACGAGAAGATGCGGTGCAAAGAAATTTGTAGTCGGTAAATTTCTGGATTATAAGATGGTTGACACCGAGACGGTGATTAGCCAAGTACAAGAAATACAGATCATACTTCACGACTTAGTGTGCGAAGGGATGATTACGAGTGAGTCGTTCAAGTGGCTGCGATTATCAAAAAATTGCCGCCTTCGTGGAAAGAGTTTAAGAACTATCTCAAGCACAAACGTAAGGAAATGGGGCTTGAGGATTTGATGGTTCGACTTCGGATTGAGGAAGACTACCGGGATTCCGAATGAAAATCGGCAAATGTGGGGTATGACCACACTTTGTGGAACACCATGGAGTTTACATTTGCATTTTTAAATGTGACGAAGGTGTTGCCAAAAGTGTTGTAAACACCAAAACCACATTTGCATGAGGTGTTGTCGAAAGTGTTGTAACACTAAAGGCAGACACCGTAACAAGTTGAATCTGAAGTCTTACTAAAGATGTGATAACATCAAAGGTTACACACCTTGTAAAAGATGGAGTTGTTGGAACTAAGATCTGAAATCTGGTAGAACGAGATTCTAACTGGATTGTCGGGACGATGTTCTAACAAAATAAAATAAAAATGGCCGAGAGCCATAAAATTCTGGATGATCTTGTGTTAAACAAGATATCAGAAGTTGAAAGGGGAGCTTTACTTTTTAGCAAACCACATAAAGGAGATTGCCTTGAAATGTGGGGGTGCTTTGGAAAAAGTAGAAGCGCCGAATGAAATAAATTCAGCATTTATGATATAAGTGATGGTACGATCATTAAATCAAGAAATGTTGTATTTATTAAAGGTATCTTTTCTTGGAAAGGAAAGAGGTAAGTCTAGACGTTTTTGTCGTAGACATAATACCATTAGACAGTTGATTTCGAATTGAGTTATTTCGGTTGACTACGTGAAGTCAAAGGAAAACCTTGCGGATCCGCTTACAAAAGGCATAAATCGAGATCACCGTTGTATAAACTGATAAGGGAATGGGTTTAAAATCCACAACTTAAAGAATGTTCATAGCGGTAACCCAACCTTGTGAATTGGAGATCCCAAGACCTTGGTTCAATGGGACAACTAAGTTATGAATGTTCAGATGAACACTTGGAAAATGTGTTAGCTCATTCTCGATACATCCAAGTGTATTTAAACCTGCTTGAATGTGGTGAGGTTAAGTTTAAGACTTTTAAAGATTCCTATACCGAAAGGTGGAGTATGGCGGGATACTCTTCAATAGGAGATCACCTATATAAGTGAGAAGTAATGGCCGCTTTAAAAAAACACTTATGAATCTAAGATATGGTCCAGGGCGAAATGGACACAACGTGAGAACAACAAGTGTTAGAGTTGTTATTGTGTAAATCTTGTTGTCTTGGTTTACACAAGCGGTGAGTAGTTCAAGACATCGCGTCACTAAGCGGCTAGTAAATCCGATAGTACCTTACTAAGGAAGGTTCAAAGCCACAAGCTACCTATCCTGATGCAATAACGATTCGGCGAGACTTTCAAGCGAATCTGCATACACGCATGCATTAATTTCATTCATGTGGGGGATTGTTGGAATTGGTCTTTGATAAATGGGGTGTTGATCCGATTTTGACCAATTAATTAAGTGGTTTCCATTTGTGAAAAATGGAATTAAATTATTTGTAAAAATTCTACTAAGAGAGTAGATGAAAATAGCATTTGGAATTTCTCAAACCGATTCCGGTGAATGAGAAATTAATGCTAGAAAGTTAACCACTTAATACAAATAAATGGTATGGAAAATGGAAAATGTGGGGGAGGATAGATGCTCCATCCCACATAGGAAAAAGAAGGTAAAGTTAAACACTTATTTATCCTAAGTTGGACAAATGGGTTTGGGCCAGGGGGCACCCAAGTTTTTAAAGGGAGAGGACCTACATGCTTGTGGGTTTGGTCAGCACACACGCGCCGCCGCCGCCGCCCGCCCGGCCGGCTCGGCTCGGCCGGCCATCTGGTCGGGTCCTGGTTCGCGGGCCGCGGGCTGGGCCTGGGCTTGGGCTTCAAGGCCTTTATTATTTGTTGGACCAAAAACCTTTAAAAATTAAATATTTAACTAATTTTTGTAATTAATTAAATAGATTTAATTAATTTTCGTAATTAATTAAAAGAGTTCAAGCTGGGAAAATGTTTCGGCCCAAGACGGGCAGGGAGCACGGCCCGTGCGGTCGGGTCGTGCTACTGCCGAGGAAGTCTGCTACACGCACGCAGGCGGCGCACGCCCGTGCGTCCTGGGTCGTCTTTGGTGCCGAAGGTCTGAGCCTACACGCACGGGTAGGCGCACGCCCCGTGCGTCTAGCCCGTGCGTGCTCTCTCTGCTGCAGTGCGTCTGTTCGGCGAAAATGTGCCTTTTCGAGCCTACGAGACGCGATTTTCCGTGCGGGCATTTGGTTGCCTATATTAATGGAGCCCCTCTTGATGAAATAAGACACGGATTAATCGGAAAACATAAAATCGAGCATTGCATTTTGCATCTTGCCCATTTTCCTCCTTGAAAGCTTGAAAGTAATCAAACACTTGGCTTGTTCTTTGTTGTTCGGTTTTGTTGTCTTTGCTAGCTAACCTAATCCCAAAAGTCGTTGTATCTTAGAGCGGCGACCGCACGAACCGTAAGCACTTGTATACGGGCGTTTTCGTCTTGCGGAGACAGAATCTAATTCAGCCTCGACTTAAGCCTATACACTATCCGGCCATTTTTCGAAAAACAAACCTTTCACCATAATTTACCCAACAATTGGAATACAAGATGAAATTAAAAATAGAATAGAAGATTCCATGATGCTCTTGTATATAATGATTGAGACATAAAAGATATATTGATTAATATAGTAAAAGAAGTTTAGAGTATAACAAGTAATGAAATCCGTCGGATTTTTGGCTATTTGTCAATAACAAAAATATATTTTAATCATATTATTTGACAATATGTTATTTAGCTATTTTTGAGTTCAATAATTGTCCACTTTGCCCTTTTTCTCTTTTCTCGGTACAAAGAGTTATTTCTCGGGACCAAGGAATATAACGCATTGATTTTTTCAAAAATTGTCAAATACCTCACCGAATAATATAAGAAAAGTATAACCATAAATTTTTAGTCAAAATGGCTAAAAAAATATGTTTTCATAAAACATGACATTTTTCATTTTCAAAAAAGCATAAATGACCAATTTGTAGGGATGATAATGCGGCAAGAAGGGTCGGCCCGTTTAGAGCTTAGAAACAAATTATTATATCATAAAATATACAATAATTCAAATAAAATAAAATAAAAAGAAACCAAATCCAAGAAAAATAAATCATTATGAATTTAATAGATTTATATGTCTATTTATAATTTTTTTATCTTGTATTTTGTTTTATTAATGCATATTGTTATTTATAGAACTATCATTATCAGAGTATATGTGTTAGATATAATATTAAGTACATGATATTATATATATATATATATATATATGTTTGATAATATATATTTAAATATAGTAAAAAATAAAAATGTTAGGAGGGGCAAGGTGTACGTTAGAAATGATACCCACGTCCGCCTTGCCCGTTGCCCCATATAGTTGCGGATCATGGGAAGGGGCGATCCAAGCACCGCGGTTGGTGTGGGGCGGACCAAAATTGTCATCCCTACAATTTGCAATGGCATATTGCCACCAAGTAATATATATTTGCCTGCAGCCAATTAATGGCGGAGGTAGGGGCCCATACCGAGCCTTAGGGCCGACACCCCTCCCATTTGTTTTTTCTAATTTGAATAAGAATTTTAAAACAATTAAAAATTTAAGTTATAATTTATATGATTTTCTGTGAGTTTCATTCGGCTCTGTCCCACTTCTGGTGAATTGGCTGCACCAATATGCTGCATGCTGATAAACATTGGGTTCGTGATACGTTTTAAGACAATGTTCAGAGTACCAAACACGCAAAAACAGCTAATTATTCAACCACATAATCCTGTTTAATTTCATATTTTATTCCCTTGAGAGCCTATTGCAAGTTACAACGTAAAATTCAAACTAGATAAACTCCATTATATTATAGCTGGTTAATTTATTTCAACTCGTTACAAATGCGGCCCTCTCCAACTTTCCTTAGCGCGACGGCGGCTTCTCATCGTCGGGCGGAGAAACGTCTGGGACCGGAGGAGGTGGCGGAGCACCAAATAAGGTGTTGCATTTCTTCCAACAAAAGCAAGAACCACGGGAGCATCGGCCGCCGGTGAATTTTTCTCGTTTGCAGATTGTTTTGCAGTTGCCTGCATGGCGCCTGAAGTAACATCTCCCATGGTATTTCTTGCTCTTTGTGTAGCAAATTCTCGCTTCAGTTCCCACCATAAGCTCATCTGTATTTATTAACAAATCCAAACACAAAACCAGTATTGTTATTTGTAAACCAAATTAAATTAAAACGATTGCATGGGAAAAGAGAAAATAATTTGGTTGGTCATGTAAATTGGCCGATTTTGAGGTTCCCTAAGTAGATTTTCTAGACAATTGGACATTTAGTTCTACTTTGACCGTAATTGCATAATTTTATTAGCAATTACTGACTAGCTATGAGTGGGGGTGCAAACATGTCAATTTTTTATGTTGCCTTGTTTTTTTTTTTTCCGGATATTTTTATGGGATAAGGATACAATTGTCTTACATTCCATGAAAAGAGAAAATACATTTTATGTTGCCTTGTTTTTTTTTTTTTTCGGATATTTTTATATGCGCTCACCCATATTTCTTTTGGACTTTCTTACGCTGTCGTGCTTTTCTATGGACTTTTTAACGTTGTTTCAAACGTGTTTCATCGATAATATATCCGTGAAATACAACTTATATTCCGTTAAATACTTAATTTTATACTTAAAATTCTATAAATAATCAAGAAACATAGACATATTAAAACAAAATATATTGAAAATAATATTGAACAACATATCATGAATAGAAACGACATAATTTAATTCTTAATTCAATGCATTGAAAATTTCAAAATAACATAGAAACAACCCAAAAACAACATAACAACATTAAAACAACTTAGAAACAACAAAATATCCTTATTATAGTGTTATGATGAGTTGAATCGATAAACGAGCATGATTATTGATTAATCGATGGTGCATTTTCGATTGAATTACTTTATCTTATAATTGATCGTATGATGAAATCCTAATTATCTTCGAGGAATAATGAGATCGATATATGATATTATTATTGGATTAAATTCAAATATGAGGTTAAATATGAATCGGTAATATATTATCTTTGGTTAATGAACGGGGTAAGTTAGGTTTATCTAGACTTGGTCTGCGCAAATACAAAAATTATTAGATTAAGGCCTAGTTTACATCTGTTTATCATATTGTAATCGCATGATTGCATGCTTATTATTCTCGCAAGAGTTTAATGAGACGATTCCAAGACTCTAAACTCTTTCTCCATATATCTATCACCGTTTTAATTGTGCTTTATTTTAGTTAATTTGATTTCTAGTTCTAGTTTAAATAATCAAAATCTCACAAATTTGGTTAGAGTTTTTAGGGCTTGATTTTTGATAATTGTGACGCACAATAATTAGTTGCCACTAATTCTTCTTTGAGAGACGATTTTAGTTAACTAATTGTCCTACAATTAATCTCGTGCTCTTGCAAGTATTGCTAGATTGTTCAGTTGTTTAGCGGTTGAACAATATTACGGCTCATATGGAAGCCACATTCACCATAAAAGATCTTGGAACTTTAAAGTGCATTCTTCGAATTTGAAGTAGCAATAACTTCCAAAGGTATTACTTTGGCAAAGGAAGTATGCTCTAGACATATATACACTCACAGAGATAGGATATCTTGGTTGCAATTTGTAAACCAAGCAAAACAAACTGCAAACGTCATGACCAAGATTATTCAAATCCCTCCAGCAAAACAAACTGCAAACATCATGACCAAGTCATGGCCTCAGTTATTTCATCACTTAAATCTCAAGTTGCGCATGATTGATATATATTCATGTTCCACTTGGGGGTTTAAAAACGTCTTAGCTCTCAAAACAATCCAAATGTACGACTGAAAATTAGTATTGTTATAGTGGAAGTTAAGTTAGTTACGTCTAGTTATCTATCCAGTAATCAAGATTAATGGCAATCAGGGCTAATATTAAAAGCCTTCTTGTATATAAGATTGTCGTCCTTCACTTTGTAATTCATTCAATTCCACGGTAATCAATTGATCTACCGAAAAATGAATGTTTCTTTTTTTCATAACATGCTCTAACTTCTCACAGGATTCAACCACATGATCCTGTTTCATTTCATATTTTATTCCCTCCATCCCTATTACAACGCATTTTTAAACTATATAAATTAACATTATGGTAGCTGGTTAATTTATTTCAACTAACTAGCTACAAATGCGGCCTCTCTACTGTTGCCTCGGTGGCGACCAGCATCTCCACCTTCTTCACCGTCTCGTCGCCACCGCCATTTTTACGGTCATCCGGTGGAGCAATGTCTGTAGGAGGAGGTGGCGGAGCACCAAATAAGTTGTTGCATTTCTTCCAACAGATGCAAGATCCACGGGTGCATCGACCGCCGGCGAATTTTTCTCGTTTGCAGATTGCTTTGCAGTTGGATGCATGGCGCTTAAAGAAACATCTCCCACGGTATTTCTTACTCTTTGAGTAACAAGTTTTTGCTTCAGTTGTCACCATAAATTCGTCTGTATTTATTCATTGCCATACACAAAAACCAAAGGGTTGTTATTTGGTAGGCGGAAATCGATTCATGCATCGCCTTAAAAAATCAATTTTAGGCTTTTATTCATGTAGTTATACAAGGTTGGCAACAATAGCATTTTAGAAATTCGATTTAAAAAAGATCCCATAAATCTCAAAAGAAATTCCCAATTTCAGTTATTTGCGGAAAAATCCACGATCCCAAATTTTCGGACAAACCCGCTAATGTGTGGAAACCAATTTTGTTTGTGTATTATGTACATCCTCCAAATGAGTTTTTCTTTCCGAGTTTTTGGTCCGACCCATGGGCTGATCTAGGAGGCCTCCCCACCACCCGGTGCATCCCAAAATTTTTCATCCCGTTTTTCGGTGGGAAAAAAATAAAATAAAAATATTTAATTTTTTAAGTGGAAAAATAGGTATGCTTGCTATGCTAGAGATAGCCGAGTAGTCCGGCTACATCCCTGGTCCGATCAATATGCCAACTCACATAAAAAATGTTCGCATAAGGTACATTAGTTTCCAGCGGGTTTGGCGAGAATTTGGAAACATGGATTTTTTCCGACAAATTAATTTTTCGATTTTCGGCAACCAAAATCGAGAGTGTTTAGAAAGTTATGTAGAACTTTTTTGCAAATTTTGATTTCGAAATGACTATGTTGTCGATCCGCTATAACTATAGGACTAAATTTGCAATTAGCCCATGGAAAAATTAGCAATCATGACAAGAGAGCTAGAAGTGATCTTACCAACCAAAAGAAGCAAGAGTAGCAGGACTAGTATAGATACCTTCTTCTCCATCTTTTTTCGATTTTGAGAATATTGATGTATTGCGGATGATTTCCAAACACCGATGATGCCATGAATTTATAGATTTTTGACCTTGTGTTGGGATATTGGAAAAGGATGAATCCAACGTGCAAAAATTTGCACGATTTAATTAAAGGTGAAATACATTTAATTGAATGGGAATTCACTATTCATAGTTGTTTCTACTTAAACGTTGGTGTCATATATAATTTATTCCCCTTTTAAGTTTCTTTTACCCTAAAACCATTCGTCTAATTATGATTAGGAGTTGTAATGGATGTCATTTAGGATGATTTGTTCAAAGCTCCAATCATCGTCGGGTTTTTTGAACCTGAAATCGATTCAAATTAATTAAACAGGTTGTTGAATTTGTAATAATTGTCCTACACATTTTTTAAAAATTTTGAAAAAATACATATCATTGTAAAAAATTAACAGAGAAAATAATGTATTACAAAGAACTATTATTTGCAAATTTATGTGGGCATGTTTTAATTTTCAAATTCTATCAACCGAGAAAAAACAAAGATGGATACGAACTAAATTGGCTATCGCTAGATTACTTAACGTTGTCAATACTCTTAAGTTGTATTTGGATTTGAAATTCATTGAACTATGAGATTACACAAACACACTCAAAGAATTTATTATTATAGATTTGAAATACATAGCTTGAATCATTTCTTCCAAATCCAACTTTAAATTTTATAATATATTAAATTCAAGTTTTTCTCTTTCATCGTCTTTGTATAAACCAAACATCTATTTCGCGTATCTAAAACAGAAAATATGGCGATGTCCCTGATATTCTTTTAGCAAGAGTAAGATCATGCCAGTGTTTCCTAGTTCGAGATCCTCTATTTCTAATTGTATTTCAATTCGTATTTCAAGTATTTTAAACACAAGCTACCATAAATTAGTTACGTCATCAATACACTCAGTGTATGGGGATGATATTTGAAATAGAGTGTACATGTTTCCCTAGCACTAGTATTAGTTTAAGTAGAGTTGAACATAATGAACATAAGGAAACAAACAAAACATAAACAAATGAAACAACCACAAAATCTATTTAATGCACTAGTACAAATCGAAAAGCACTCAAAACATAAGATGTCTGATAATCACAAATAACATCAATCAGGAAGAAAATAAAACAAGCAAACAACCAAAGAACAACATAAGCAATCGTGCCTAAAATTTTCTGAAAAGACTCCTGTCATAAATCGTTAAGTTCTTAGCATTCAAATCAAGGGGATTTTGGCACTTCCGGCAATGTGGGCTTAGGCAATTCTGGCAATTTTGGTAGTTCAGGCAACTTAGGCAATTCGGGCTTCGGGATAGTTGGCAACTCGGGCTTTGGCAATGTTGGTAGCTCTGACTTTGGCAATTCTGGAATCTCAGGCTTTGGAAGTTCTGGAATATTTGGTTTCGGCTCTGGGATTTCGGGCTTGGGATATTGTGGCAACTCAACTTCTGCCAATTTTGGCAGCTCGGGTTTTGGCAATCCTGTAATCTCGGGCTTTGGCAATGTCGGTATTTCAGGTTTCGTCAATCCTGGAAGCTCAGGCTTTGGAAGGGTCGGGATTTCAGGTTTTGGAAGAGTTGGAAGCTCGGG